>JAVJIF010026372.1:0-76166 GCA_038442645.1 Agave tequilana
CCCCCTCTCTCCTCTCTCATTCTATATGTGTTTGTGTGTGTCTTAATATGGATTGTTAGCGTGCACCTAGTGTTCGTGAATTTTTGGATATTGCTCGGAATCGTGTTGTTTTAGGCGAGTACTTCACTTTATGTCGGCGAGTAACTCTTGTGTTTTGGACAGTACTTCCCTAGTATTATTTCATGCCTTACTAGTTCTATTCTAGGGCTTGAAGTATGTTATGTAGTGCTCTGTTATCATCAGTTCATGTCTAGTAATTGCTATTATGGCTTTTAATATATGATGCATCGTTATGCGAGTTAACATATAATATGCGAGTGATTTTCTAATATTAACATGTTGTACGAATACCTGTTGGTCATTATTATAACTCATTAAACTGGTAGTATACTTGTATTGGGTATGCCTCGATACGCTCCCGCTTCGCTTGGCTTCACATACCTACTGATAGATTAATTATTTATTGTAAATATGGTTGTGAAGAGCTTGAAATGTTAACTATATTGTTCTTCTGTATCATGTTACATGACCGGATGATTACTTGAGATATAATATGGTAACTCTGTATTCAACTCACATAATACCAACATATTAATTATCTGAAACTGATATTTTACTTGACACCTGATCCCTGACACTTGTATCTGGCACCGGCACTTGACATGTTATCACTTAACACCTGATACCTGATATCTGATATCTGACACCTGACAATTGGCATGTTATCACTTACTTGACATGTTTCACCTGGCACTAGTACACTTGACCTGATGTTGTGACACCTGAATGGATTACTATTACACCTGTATTATAATGTCTACTCATGATTATCACTTTTATGGGAACTTGGCATGATTATTATACTATTACCAGACATCTGGTACTCCTAACTCATGTGCTCCTGAACTACTATATTTTTGAACCCCTGTAACAGGGAGACTCCTATATTATACTCTTGTCGATCCTGTAATAGGATAACTATAGATTTGGATTACTGTGAATACCCTGTGGACATTATCACTGGACAATCTGTAATAATTAAACAACTTCACCAGGATGGGGAAAACTGATGGGTACGGATATAGCTTCTATGTTTATGGTGGCCATACAAATTTGTACAACTAATTCCTAGGATTCGACCTGGAGGCCATCAGGTGTTTCCGTGGGTGTACTGGCACCCTTACTCCCCTACTTGTCGAGTATGCATAAGCCCCTGGGCCTATCCTGTGAGAGCGTGATACCCTATTCTTGTTCGGGCGTTTACTAAGTCCTACAGGCATATAGTAAGTCTTGGTACCTAGCATACGTTCCGTCTCAGTAACCGGATACTCCTGGACCGTGGTCCCAGGCATACACGGACCCATTCTAAACATAGTTCGTCGATCTCCATCAATTTTCAATAACAAACTCGCTCGACTTGTATATGGAGGTATATGGTTGGGGACATATCCCAAACATACAAATTGGACGAGTCTTAATAATTAATAATAACATACTAATGACATCTGACTAGCGACATACTTGATCTATACTGTGTGAGACATGTGACACAATATATTATCTTGCTCGCCATTTACATATAATACTTGTGCTACTTTATTGAATTACCTGACTTGCTTATTTTTTAGGTTTTTATACCATTTTCTATGCATATTTTGGATTCAAACTTATCGATATACATGTATTTACTTGATTTTGGATTTACTGTCGTTCCTTTAATTTCTTTTATGTTACTTGTCATTGCATGTACCTGTATGCCTGAACCACATCACTTAATCATGTACACGTATAACTTCTGAGTACGCCAATTGGCTTTATCATACATACGCTGGGTTGCTTTCTGACAACCTTGAATCCTCATGTTCAGATCCTAGAGTTTGGACCGTGGTGTCCTTACTGTAGCTGATCAGAGTACACAGCAGAAGCATGGATTAGCAGGTGCTTGCCCGAATCCTCTTTTTTCCAGCCTCCCCTTGATCGTCTCGTGAGATTCTCATCTTACTACTCGTGAGTACTTTTCCGTCTTTTATATTGTACATCTTGCTTTTGCACATCTTGGTGATCTTATTGTATCATGCTCTATGATAACTGTGTACTTGTGTTATTATTACTGGATTGTATATTATCACTATACTTCTGTACTCTGATTCTTATCTGTACTGAAGCTTAGCGTATATATGTGAGGGTATTTCCGCCTTGCGTATATGCATCATAGTAACGTCTCTGTACCTGCGGAATCGGGTGTTACGCTCTTTTCAATTCTATAGTTTGATAAGTCATATCTAGCAATCAACACGATAACAAGCTGCAGATCAAAATTGAATTTCTACATAAAATTCTAATAAATCAATCAAGTTTGGAGATAAAGAAGAATTCAAATTCAGAAATAGCTAGCTCTCCTTATCTTCATACACTTTCTATCCCTCTGATTTTCTTCTATAAATACCCTTATATCTCGACGATAGAAAGGGCACCACTCTAGAGAGAGATTTAGGTTAGTTTAGCTTAGATTTTTCTTTTCTTCTTCAATGTAAATTTATTTTTTTCTTTTATTTTATATTTAGGTTGGAGTGAGTTACATGATTAAAAGAGATGAAGAGTTATTGCAGAGTGACACTATATAATCTTTTCTTCAAGAAGCTTATATTGAAGGTGAAATCAAATAGAGGTTTCCCTTTTTCTTCATCGGACTCAATCGGGCCAAGCACTGGTTTCATGTACTTCTTTCTACTACTTTTTTTATATTACTTCACATCTAATCATGGTATGTTAATCTACAACAGAGGTAAATCATCTTTCTTTATCTCTTTTCTAGTTTTTTAAGTTAATTTAACAATTTTCAATCAACACTTTCTCTTTTAATTATTTTCTATGAACTTGTTTTTCTTTTCTTTTGAATAACAACACCATCTTAAATACTCTTCTTTTATCTCTTTTTATTTTTGATTTTTGTACCAATACTTTTTTTATCTCTTTTTGTTTTCTTTTCTTTTATAAATAAAATAACAACAATACCATCATCTCTTCTACCATCTCCTTCTTAACTTAACATAACAATTTTATTTTCTTTTCATAAATTGAGAAGAAAAATATTAACTAGTTTCGGTAAATTAAAAGAAAGAAACTTACACAACGCTTTCATCATTGTCCCCCCTGTGGAACACGACCCTTTAGCCCTAAGCTACACGGTACATCAAGGACCTAGTAACTTCTCTAAAAGTCTGTATTTTTCTGTGTAAGTCAGAATCGATCATCAAATTTGGCGCCGTTGCTAGGGAGGGACGGTAAGTTTTTTTCTTTTTAATTTACTTAACAAATTAATCTCTTTTCCTTCCTTGTTTTGGTGTACATGGACTAATTACAGAAAATTAGGAGCTACAGTGGACATATTGCTACTATGTTCTTCTATCCAAGAGGGCAGAGCATCAGAGCGCACAATTGTGATGAATTACTAACTGTAGTTTCTTACAGATTACTTGATTTTCAAATATTTAAATCTCTGCAGTTATTAATTTATCTATTTAACTCACTATATACATTTTTCTAATCAACAGTAACTGGTTGCTTAAATGCTAAAAAATATTTAGACTCTTGCATCTTTGGGCATCTGTCTATTTAGTTTCTTACATTACTGTTGAAGAGTGCTGAAAAAGAGTACGTCTACATTGCATATACCTTAGGAACACACTTGTATGTTATATTGCTTGGGTTTATTTTGCTATATACTTGCACACAAGTATTAAATGATTTAAGGCATATCCTTAAACAAGATAAGGTAGGGAAGTTATTACCTTCCCTTAACCCAAATCACTAACCAGCCTAACTTAAAATTGAGTAGACGTTAGCTCTAAGGACATCTCAGACTCAAATAGGGATTGTCCTAAGGAAAAAGTTATTAGAAGTAGACTCTTGCCAAATCGGTGTCTAAGGTTGGGGATTGAGGGGCGAAACCCGAAGGTTGATGGTTTGGCATAATTAAGCACGTTGCTTAGACACGGATACCTCCCACCAATCTTGCCCTACCTGGTCGATTAACTTATGGTCAGGTTCTGCAACGTACCTCATGTGAATAATCAATAGATAAAAGTCGTCTAGGTCTTAACTCTACCCTAACATAGGCTAGATTTTTCTTATTTTCTTATTTGTTTATTTGTTTGTTTATATTTGTTCTTGTGAAAATAGATTATAATTACAATTATTCTTATCCATATTTCATCCCAACCTCTTTCAATTCAGATATTACCAATCCGATATTACATAATTTTAACTTTAACCAACCAAGTATGTCAGATTGGTGTTATCCGAATCAATATATGCCCCAATCTCAGTATTATGAACAAGAATGGGATAATCATCACCACTCTTTACCGATTCAATTGGGATACAATTCCTCCAAGACTTACTATCAACAACCTTACTAACAAACATTTCATATAATTCATACCAAGACCAATCTATGAAAAAATCTTTTTAGAAAGACTTTTGAAGCATTCCTTGAGTCTAGACGACAAGTGCAAAGTTAATTGAACTCAATGCTCCAAAACATTCCAATTCTAAGATCCTTACTCTAATTTTCAAGTCCAAGCATAGCAAAAAAAAAAACTTATTGACTTAGAAAAGAGAACGAAAGATCTGATTCAGTCAGATAATGTTACCCAATTTCTCAATAGGTTGGAAACAAAAGTGAGTCATTTGGTCAACACAATTAATGATATGAATGAGGAAACTCTACCAAACATATTTTCGACCACTCCTGATTCTCTTAGCCATATTGATGAAGAATCATGGGATCTTGGAGTTTTTAACCAAGGCTCAATTTCACCACAAAAATTTGAACTTGATTAATATCGACCCATTAACAAATTGTCAAGTTTTCAATTTAACGAAATTGAACTTGAAGATGATGTGACACCAATTTTTAATATTGTGATTCAGTTTCACTTTTGAATCTATGCTGACTCTGGGATCCTTACCCGATTTGGACCCAATTTCGATGCCAATATTGATCCATATTCTATAGAGCTTGAACATGAACCACTTATTTTAGATAGTCACATTTCATTATTGGGAAATGAATGTGAACTTGAATTTTATGATTTGGACCAAACTCATGAACCAACTCCGACTCTCGAACCTAAACTTGATTTGAGTTTTATTCCCGAGTCAGTATCGGTTCCTACTTTTCACTGTTGGGCCCAAATCATCCATTTCATAAAATTACATTCAATTGTTTGACCAAGGTTTGGATCAATATGACTCCATGATGATATCCCAAGATTGGTCATATAACCGAGAAAAATTTCATGTTAGGATCTTGCACTTCTATTCATATTGGGGAGTATAAAAATATTAATAGAAAAGAGGTCATGAAAGCTGGGTTACATGAAAATCTACAGTATCTAAATTGAATAGAAACGCTTGGTCTAATGAGACCACCACCGGAACCACCACCTTGAGGTGACAATTTTTCTCCCATTTCATCTTTTTTCATGTATTATTGCATTTCATTCATACATTGAGGATAATGCATGAGTTAGGTGGGGGGAAGGGTTCACTAACATACTAACTTTATTAATTTTTAAAAAAAACCCTTTCTTTAAAACTTTTAACAAGAAAATTAATACTTTGACTTATTTTTATAAAAAAATTAAGTTAATTTTAAGGAATAAGAGGATCATAATTAGAATTTCTTATACTTGGTCAAAATAAAATTATTTGTTTGATTTTGAGGTTTTGAAGAAAGATTAAAAAAGTAATTTAGTCTTTATTTTTACCTTGATGAAATATGTACACTTACAACTTAGGGTTCAAAAACAAAGATTCTTATGTTATAATATATATATATATATATATATATATATTATATATATATATATATATTATATATATATATATAATATATATATATATATATATATTATATATTATATATATATATATCAAAAAAACCTCTAATTAAGATGGGTATTTGTGTGTCATGAAGCATAATTATTCACACCTAAAATAGTTCATATAAATAAAAATCCTTAGTTTTGTAGCCTTATTTGCTCGAGTCCTAAGTCCTTGAGGTGTTTTTCTCGCCTGGTGCCCAAAAATCGTCCGGTTTGACAGTCACTGATTAAGGCTCGTTACACAGGCGAATTAGAAAGCCTAATAGAGCTAAGTGATATTACCGCCATAAAAGTAAAAAAAAGCAAAAGAGTTAAAAGTTGAAGAGTCTCAAGTCAAATTTTCACGTCACAAGGTGCATATGACTTAGAGTAAAATAATAGACTAGATGAAAAATACAATTTTAATTCTCAATTTGATTGAAAACAAGTTTTTGAATATAGACTAAGTTTTGATAATCCTATGACTTATAGGTTACTTGAATTTTTACATTAATACTTCAAATTTTTTTTCCTTCAAAATGCGTTTTCAAAAATACTATCACTTTATTTTTTTTCCTTATAGATTTTGTGTGTGCAATCCGCTGAAAACATTCACGAGACAAAACTCGTCCTCTAGGGGTAACCTAGAGGTTTAACGGCTTGTTGTACGTGCTAAGTGCAACCGTAATTCCCACAAAAGTGAGTTAGGTTAAGTTAGCTCTACTTTTATTTTGCTCAAGGATGAGCAAAAGATAGGTGTGGGTGTGAGGGTTCACTAACATACTAACTTTACTAATTTAAAAAAATCTTTCTTTAAAACTTTTGATGAGGAAAATAATACTTTGACTTATTTTTGTTAAAAAATTTAAGTTAATTTTAAGGAATAAGAGGACCATAATTAGGATTTCTCATACTTGACAAATTGATTTTAAGGTTAGGAAAAAAGATTGAAAAGGTAATTTAGTCTTAATTTTTACCTTGATAAAATATGCACACTTTACACACTTACCACTTAGGGTTCAAAAACAAAGATTCTTATGTCTTATATATAAAAAGAAAAATAAAAATAAAAAATATATACATCAAGAAAAAAATCCTCTGATTAAGTTGGGTATTTGTGCCTCATGAAGCATAATTATTCACGCCTAAAATGATTCAAATAAAAAAATCCTTAATTTTGTGGCCTTGTTTACTCGTGTCCTAAGCCCTTGGGGTGTTTTCTCACCTGGTGCCATAAAATCGTTAGGTTTGAGAGTCACCGACTAAGGCTCGATACATGGGCAAATTAGAAAGCCTAATTAAGCTAAGAGATATTACAGCCATAAAAGAGAAAAAAAGGCATAACAGTTATAGTTAAAGAATCTCAAGTCAAATTTTTAAAGTCACAAGGTGCATATGACTTAGGGTAAAATAATAGACTAGATGAAAATACAATTTTAATCCTCATCTTGATTGAAATAACTTTTTGAATATAGACTAAGTTTAGAAATGACTAAGTTTTGATAATCCTATGACTTATAGATTACTTGAATTTTTATATTAATACTATTTTTTTACTTCAAATCCGTTTTCAAAAATACTAACACTTTATTTTTTTCCTATGGATTTTATGTGTGTAATCCACTGAAAACCCTCACGAGATAAACTCGTCCTCTAGGGGTAATCTAGAGGTTTAACGACTTGTTGTACGTGCTAAGTGCAACCGTGATTTTTACGAAAGTGAGTTAGGTTAAGTTAATTCTACTTTTGTTTTGCTCAAGGACGAGCAAAAAATAGGTGTGGGAGTGAAGGTTCACTAACATACTAACTTTACTAATTTAAAAAAATCTTTTCTTTGAAACCGTTCGAAAAGGAAAATAATACTTTGATTTATTTTTGTAAAAAAATTAAGTTAATTCTAAGGAATAAGAGGATAATAATTAGGATTTCTTATACTTGATCAAAATAAATTATTTGTTTGATTTTGAGGTTAGAAAAAAAGATTGAAAATGTAATTTAGTCTTGATTTTTACCTTGATGAAATATGCACACTCTTAATACACTTACACACATAGGGTTCATAAACAAAAATTCTTTGCCTTATATATAAAAAAAAATTTATATATATCAAAAAAATCTTCTGATTAAACTGGGTATTTGTGCCTCATGAAGCATAATTATTCACGCTTAAAATGTTCATATAAAAAAATTCTTAGTTTTGTGGCCTTTTTTACTCAAGTCCTAAGTCCTTGGTGTTTTTCTCACCTGGTGCCATAAAATCGTCCAGTTTGGGAGTCACCGACTAAGGCTCGTTACATGAGCGAATTAGAAAGCCTAATTGAGCTAAGGGATATTACTGCCATAAAAAGTAAAAAGAGGCATAAGAGTTAAAGTTGAAGAATTTCAAGTCAATTTTTACGATCACAAGGTGCATATGACTTAGGGTAAAACAACTGACTAGATGAGAAATATAATTTTTAATCCTCATCTTGATTGAAAAAAAGTTTTTGAATATAGATTAAGTTTTAATAATCCTATGACTTATAGATTACTGAATTTTTATATTAATACTTCAAATATTTTTTCCTTCAAATGTGTTTTCACAAATACTAACACTTTATTTTTTTCCTTATGGATTTGTGGGTGTAATCCATTGAAAACACTCACGAGACAAAACTCGTCCTCTAGGGATAATCTAGAGGTTTAACGGCTTGCTGTACGTGCTAAGTGTAACCGTGATTTCTATGAAAGTGGGTTAGGTTAACTTAGCTCTACTTTTGTTTTGCTCGAGGACGAGCAAAAAATAGTTGTAGGAGTGAGCGTTCACTAACATACTAACTTTACTAATTTAAAAAAAAATCCTTTCTCTAAAAATTTTTGAAAAGGAAAATAATACTTTGATTTATGTTGTAAAAAAATTAAGTTAATTTTAAGGAATAAGAGGATAATAATTATTTTTTATACTTGATCAAAATAAAATTAATTGTTTGATTTTGAGGTTAGGAAGAAAGATTGAAAAATAATTTACTTTTGATTTTTTACCTTGATGAAATATGCACACTTTATACACTTACACATATAAGGTTCAAAAATAAAAATTCTTATGCATTTTATATTAAAAAAGAAATATATATATCAAAAAAATCCTCTAATTAAGCTGATATTTGTGCCTAATGACGCATAATTATTCACGCCTAAAAATAGCTCATATACATAAAAATCCTTAGTTTTGTGGTCTTGTTTATTTGAGTCCTAAGTCCTTAAGGTGTTTTCTCACCTGGTGCCCTAAAACCGTCCGGTTTGGGATTCACCGACTAAAACTCGTTACATGGGTAAATTAGAAAGCCTAATAGAGTTAAGGGATATTGCCGCCATAAAAGTAAAAAAAAGTATAAGAGTTAAAGTTGAAGAATCTCAAGTCAAATTTTTAAGGTCACAAGGTGCATATAACTTAGGGTAAAATATAGACTATATGAGAAATATAATTTTAATCCTCACCTTGATTAAAAACAAGTTTTTGAATATAGACAAAGTTTAGGAATGACTAAGTTTTGATAATCGTATGACTTATAGATTACTTGAATTTTTACATTAATATATCAAATATTTTTCTCTTCAAAATGTGTTTTCAAAAATACTATCACATTATTTTTTCCCTTATGGATTTTGTGGGTGCACCTACTGAAAACCTTCACGAGACAAAATTCGTCCTCTAGGGGTAACCTAGAGGTTTAACGGCTTGTCGTACGTGCTAAGTGCATCCGTGATTCCTACGAAAGTGAGTAAGGTTAAGTTCGCTCTACTTTTATTTTGCTCGAGGATGAACAAAAGATAAGTGTGGGAGTGTGATCATACACGTGCATTATAAGTTTTCATATCATATATATCACATTTTTGCATTTATATTTAATAAAACTCCTATTAATGTATTTTTTATGTTTAGTGATATGCAATGTAAATTAACGAAGAAAATGAAGAGATTGACAGATTTATCCAATTAATCTAAAAAATTCAAAAAATGAGATCAATTCCAATCCAAATGTTTTAAAAGCTATCTTATCTGAAAACTAGATATATCAGATAAGATAATATCATATAATTTTAAGGAAAAAATGGATTGTTTGAAGACCCTATCAATTTTGCAGAAGATAAATGGACATCTTATTATTCTAGACGACAAATTAAAATCTAAGAAGATAAATGGATAGCAAGAAGATCAACGGATGAGATAAAACAATTTAGATTCGGATTCAGACTGATATATTTTAGCCTTTTAATCATAACTTTCGCTACTGAAACTCAAATCTGATGATTCAAGATGGTCCAAAAAGAAGACTTAAAATGCTATAATTCTTATGTTGATCACTCTTTTGAATTCTGTCATTTGATAAGTCATATTCAGCAATCAACACGATAATAAGTTGCAGATCAAATTGAATTTCTACA
The DNA here is from genome assembly GCA_038442645.1 of Agave tequilana. Lineage (NCBI taxonomy): Eukaryota > Viridiplantae > Streptophyta > Magnoliopsida > Asparagales > Asparagaceae > Agave > Agave tequilana. Next base: position 10,296 of record JAVJIF010026372.1, read on the forward strand.
TAAAATTCTAGATAAATAAAATTAAGTTGGAGATAAGGAGAGAATTCAAATTCAGAAATAACCTGCTCTCTCTATCTTCATACGCTTTCTATCCCTCTGATTTTCTCATATAAATACCCTCTCATACATCGAAGGTAGAAAGGGCACAACTCTTGAAATCACTTAACAGTGGTTATCTTTGAAGAAGATTGAAAGAAAGTATTGAAGCTTTGGATTCTTTTTGTTCTTCAAAACACATAGAGATTTAGGTTAGTTTAGTTTAGGTTTTTCTTTTTTTTCTTCAATGTATTTTTATCTTTTTCTTTTATTTATTTTTAGACTAGAGAGAGTTACATGATTAAAAGAGACGAAGAGTTATCACGAGTGACACTATATAATTTTTTCTTCAAAAAGCTTATAATGAAGGTGACAATCAGTGAAGGTTTCTCACTTTTTCTTCATCGTACTCAATCTGGCCAAGAACTGCTTTCATATATTTCTTTCTGTCACTTTACTTTATATTACTTCACATCTAATCATGATATGTTAACAGAGATAAGTCTTCTTTATTTATCTCTTTTTTATTTTTCTTTCTTAGTTTATTTAATATTTTCAATCAACACTTTCTCTTTTAATTCTTCTTCTTTGAACTTATTTTTTTCTTTAATCAACACAAAGCATCTTAATACTCTTATTTTATCTCTTTTTATTTCTGATTTTTGTACCAATACTTTTCTTTATCTCCTTTTGTTTTCTTTTCTTTTATAAATAAATAACAACAATACCACCATCTCTTCTTCTTAACTTAACATAACAATTTTATTTTCTATTTATAAAACTGAGAAGATAAATATTAACTAGTTTTGATAATTAAAAGAAAGAAACTTATACAACGCTTCCATTACTGTCCCTCCATGTGGATCACGACTCATTAGCCCTAGGCTATATGGTAGCAACTAGGACCAAGTAACTTCTCTAAAAGTCTGTATCTTTTTGTGTAGGTCAGAATCAATCATCAGTGGCCAATCTTATTCCTCTTGAAATCAATCTTGATAAGGGGCCAAGTGTGTCACTGGAGATAGGAATCAACAGAACGGCCAGCTTTTGGCAACATATTGCTCTACAGATAAGACGAAGAGCTGGTTCTACTCAACCTTCTGCTCGTACTGCTGGACGTTCTACATAGAAATTGAACGTAAAGTTAGAAAAGTTAACATAATAAAATATAAATGAATATAATTACATAAATTTAAATGTTTACAAAAAAACACAAATTTGGATAGAAAATAGATGGACAAAAAAATCATAAAATGGCCAAATTTATTACGAGAAATCAACGATAGACTATTCCAAATCTTCTATATTGCTGCTCATGTTGGCCGTCCTGTGGCCGAATCATCTCCCTCCCAAGAAAGACAACAATCACATTGTCCCAAGCATGCCGCCCCAGAGGATCTGTAGAATGTCTTACTGGTTCATAAACATATCTCTACAAGACCAAACAAATTGTATCCTAGGAATAAAAGTTGGACAAATACTTAAAAATTTGGATAGATACTTTGAAAGTTGGACAGTTGCTTAAAAATTTAGATGGATACTTAAAAACTTGAACAAAAACTTTAAAAGTTAGACATAAACATTAAAAGTTGGACAAAAACCTTAAAAGTTAGACAGAAATTTAGAAGTTGGACAGAAGATTTAAAAGTTGGACAGAAACCTTAAAAGTTGGACAGAAAATTTAAAAGTTGGACAGAAATATTAAAAGTTGGACAGAAAAGTTAAAAAGTTGGACAGAAATATTAAAAGTTAGACAAATAAAAGTACCTCATCACTGGCAGCTGCAGGAAACATTGTAAAGCCTTACGTTCGTGGGGACTGAGCTGGGTTGTTGGGTCCCAGTAATTAACATTGTGAACGAACCAATATCCTTGTTGTCCTCCCAATACATCTGTACAGTGAAGTTCAGATCTCGGGGAACGTCCGTGTTCAATTCAACTAACTTCAAGAACTTAGCTTCTGTCCTGGGTCCCATATGAATAGCGCACGGATGTCCTGCGCAATTTAGATGCGTCGATCTTCATCGGATGAGATTGTGCCTGCAACCAGTGTAGTAAATTCTACTGCCACTGAGACAGAGAAGCTGGTGGAACAATGGCAGAGGACTCTGCTGCCACCGAGGCAAGGCTTCTAGTAAAACAATAGCATAGGGCTCTGCTACCACCGAGAAAGAGGCTACTGAGGAACAATGGCAGAGGGCTCTGCTGCCATCGGTGGTAAGGCTGCTGCTGCAGAGGGCTCTGCTGCCACCGAGGCAGAGGTTGCTGCTTCAGAAAGGCTCTGCTGTCGCCGAGGCAGAGGGTGCTGCTGCAGAAGGCTCTACTGCCACTGCAGCGACCTCTGTTCCTAAAGAGGCGGAGGTTGCTGCTACAGAGGCTGCTTTTGGAACAGGAGAAGAGGATGTTGCTAGCCGATGGTTCCTTTGTACCCGCTTGCCTATCAGGTTGCCAGATAACTAAAAGTTGGGACAAAATAATCAAATAAGTGGACAGAAAGTTAGTTAGTTGGACAGTTACTTAAAAGTTGGACAGATAGTTTAAAGGTGGAAAGAAAATTAAAAATTGGATAAAAAGTTCAAAAGTTGAACAGATACTTAAAAACTTGGACAGATACTTAAAAATGTGGACAGAAACTTTAAAAGTTGGGACAGATACTTTAAAAGTTGGATAGAAACAAAAAGTACCTGTGTTATGGGAAATGCCCAAGATGGAGATATTACAACCTTAGCAGGCTTTCGACGTTCCCGACTCTTCACATTCTTAACAATGTCGGTCAAACCACAGAGCGTGCAGTCTCATCCTCTTTTCTTCTCTTCCTTCCTTTCTTACTTCCACCTCGACAACTGAGGGCAATTCATTGTCCACACCCATATCGATTTTTTCTACGTCTTTTTATTCTTCAGCATCGGGAAACTTCCTAAGATCTTCAAAAGAAGGCCCCGCTTTTGTAGCACCCACGTTCCCGGGATACGTACTCAGATACGTGTCCCCAAATTTTTTCGACCATATTGTTCAATTTCCTTCCAGTATTTACTTTTGGTTGTGATTACTTATATTATTGAGTATCGGATCTGGATTCTCAGACCTAGAGTAAGCCCTGACCCGGACCAGGAACCGATACCAGCCAGTAACCGATTTGACCTTTCTGGTAGTCCAATTTGACCGATTTTAGTTTCAGACATTGTTTTCTAATATTTTAGATTTTTCATGATTTTCTAGATTTTTCAAATTTTTTCTGCAAAATCTCCAAAATCGGTGTTGGTCGGCATCGCTAACTGATTCCCTGATTTTTAGTTTTCAAATGGAATTGAATTTTCAAAAACAATTTACACATTACTTCTTAGAATTTCATTTTCTATCTAAAAATATTTTTTGAGATTTTTCTAAATTTATCAAAATTTCACCGATTCTAGTGTCGGCCGGTATCGCCGGAAATTTCAGAATTTTTAATTTAAAAACTACATTAAATTTCTCGAATTCGATTTCACCGAACATCTTAAAATAATATTTTCTATTTTTGATAATTTTTCGAATCGTTTCTGAAACAGTCAAATTCGCCCTATTAAAATAATAATATAATTTACCGTTTTTTTTTTTCTTACTTTTTACTTCTCTACTCCCCTACTGTGTACTTCCAAAATTTTAATAAATAATTATTAATAATAAAATTTTTCTACTATTTTTTTTTCCTTTTTCCTTTTTTTTTCCCTTTCTTTTATTTCTTTCTCCCCCCATTGACTTTCTCCCCCCATTGACTTTCTCCCCTGCTCCCTGCACCGCCGCCTGCTCCCGCCCCCTGCCACTGCAGCCTGCAAAGCCACCCGCTGCCTCTCCCCTTCCCCAAAATATTCATCATTTCATCTTCTCTATTTAACCTCCATTTCCCATTTCCTTTTCATTTCAATAATCCAAAAAATCAAACTTTATCTTCAACCCACTCCTTCACTCACGCACCCAACCATGGCCGCCGCCTCCACCATCACCGCCGCCTCCGCCGGCCACTCCTAGGCCGGCCACCCACTCCCCCACAACCCCTCTCCACTCCACCACCTCCTTCAACCTCCAACAACCCTCCACCATCTTCAATTTCAACATAACCCATCTCCTCATCTTCCTTATCTTCTCCAAAATTCACCCTCATCTCCACCAAATTCTCCACTTCCCCACCCCATCATCACCTCCTCCTCCTCCTCTAACTCCCCAACACCTCCAATCATCACCACCACCACCACCACAACCACCACCACCACCACCACCATCACCACCTCCACCAACAACACCCAACCACAACTCCACCACTCCAACTCCCACTTCCTCCCCTAAGGCGCGCGCGCCACCCCCACCACCTCCGGCGGCGCGCCGGCGCCCCAGGACCACCGGCGGCGGCCGGCCGGCCGCCGCCACCCCCCCCTCCTTTTTCTTTTTCCTTTTCTTTCTTTCTTCTTTCCATTCTTTCTTTCTTTCTTTTCATTTCTTTTCCTAAATAAACTTACTTTTCCCTTATTCCTAAAATACCCATCCCCTCATCCTAAATTACTTTCCTATATTTACAACCCTACCCCTCCCCTTTTAATTCATACTTATTCTCTCTCTCCTTCCTACAACTTTCTCTCTCCTCTCTCTCTCCTCTCTCATTCCCTCTCCATATATATATTATATATATATATATATATATATATATATATATATTATATATATATATATATATATATTTATATAGTTTAATATACAACTATGGGCTAGTGAATTGCTTGTACGGTTCGCGGGTTTCTCAGATTTTTAACCGGTATTTCACCCCGGTTTCAGGCGAGTGCTCTTTTTAATAGACTTAAAAATAAACGCCCTTGTATTTATAGCATGATATTGATATGTGGATATTTTAACATGCCTAGCACTTGCTACTGTAGTTTTAGTACATGATACCATGCTATGCGAGTTAATAAATGATATTGTACTCGGTATTTACCCGACACTTGACATGTTGTACTTGATATATGATTTATGACACTGGCACTCGGTATTTACACCGGCACTTGATATGTTATACTTGATACCTGTTCCACGGCACTGATATTTAGACACCAGTATTTGATATATATCATACTTGACACCTGCTCCTGATACCCAGTATATGACATGCTTTCATGTGGTACAAATACATTGACTTGACATCATGACCCTTGACCGGACACTATCACCCCTGATACATGTATTATATGATATATTCATGACTATCATTTTTACAGGGACTTGGCATGATTATTATATTATTACCAGATATTTGGTACTCCTGAACTCCTGTACTCCTGAACTCCTGTATACTTGAACCCCTGAACTAAGAAGGCTCCTGACATTACTCCTGATATTATACTCCTGTTGACCCCCGTAATAGGATAACCATGGATATGGTACTTTTGTGAATACCCTGTAGACATTATTTTGAAACTCTGTTATATTTAAACAACTTATACCGGGATGGGGAAATTGATGGGTATCGATATAGCTTCTGTGTTTATAGTGGCCATACATATGTTGTACAACTATTCCTGTTGGATTTGACCTGGAGGCCACCAGGTGTTTCTGAGGGGTGTACTGGCACCCCTACCCCCTTGCCTGCCTGTCGGGTGTGCTATAATCCCCTGGGTATATCCCTGTGGGGAACGGTGACACTCTATTCCTGTTCGGGCGTCTACTAAGACCTTCGGGCATATAGTAAGTCCCGGTGCCTAGCGGTACATTCCGGCTCAGTACCGGATACTCCTGGACCGTTGTCCCGGGCATGCACGGGACCCATTCTAAACATGGTTCGTCGTTCCCTATCAATTTTCAATAACCAACCTCGCTCGGCTTGTATGCGGAAGTATATGGCACCGGTCATATACCGAAACATACAAATTGAATGAGTCTTAATAATAACTCGATAATTGACTTACATGAATTCTATTACTTGCTATTTATGGTAGTTATTCCTTACTTGCTAATTTGATTATATGACATTTGACCTGCTACACTTGCTTTATTTCATGCCACATAAATTCTAATGTCATTTTCATGTTTCACTATTTATTGTGATTATTTCATACTTATTGATTTTGGTACATTATACTTGACATGATGCACTTACTTTTATTTATACTTACCACTTGGTTTCTTCTTGCACTCGCTTGGTTGCCCTCTAACAACCCTGAATTTGTATGTTCAGATTTAGCAGGTTGGGCCGAGGTGGACCCTTCAGCTGACGACCAGGCTTACTTCGAGGAACAGGCAAATCAGCCGTAGTTCCACCCCGCCTTCCCTTGCTCGCGAGATTCTCTTTTTCAGCTCGTGAGTTATTATCTTTTGTACCATGTTCAGTCTACTTTTGCACTATCTGGTGATGTAATATTGATGTAATATTATGTCACTATTCGTGATGACTAAGTACTTGTACTATTTTGTATTGGAATGTATAACCCACGTATTTCTGCACTCTGATCCCTGTATTGTGTTGTATTGATGCTTAACGTACATACGTAATGGTATCATCGCCCTGCGTATGTACGTCGCAGTGGCGTCCCCGTACCTGCCAGATCGGGGCGCCACACTTTCGCAACATCATCGAAGCCAGTAACTACCAAGGCAGTGCGAAGGCGCGTAATCTCTTTTATTCGTAACGAATAAGTACTTCTTCTCTTATGTCCCTTTGCTTCTCTATTCGCTCCTCCTCTTCTTCTCTTCTTCGGAAGATACCACATTTTCCCTCTTCTCTCTCCTTCTCTCCTTCTCTTTCCTCTCCTTCCTCCTTTTTCTCTCTTCATCTCTTCTCTCTTTCTTCATCTTCTTCTCTCTATCTTCCTTTCCCACTTCTCTTCCTCCTTTTCTTTCTTCTCAGGTACCATCTCTTCCTCATCGATGATGTGGTAGACAATCTTCTGTGACCTGCGCTCTAACCCCAACTGCTTAAAGGAGCTCACAGCATGTCCCATTTCTACCCAATTACACATGGGTGGAACACTGTCTCTATGCCTGGCTGGTGTGTGCAGGTCGGTTATCGTATAGTACTATAACTGCATTTCATACTTAAAAGTTAGAAATATTACCGAAATAGTGAAAAAATAACGATGAATGTGGACACAAAAGTAAAATAGTGGACAAATAACTAAAAATGTGAACAAATTAATAAAAAATTAGACAGAAACCTAAAAAATTGGACATATTAACGTGGGGTGGCCAAACTTACATTTAACAGGTGCCACATCCAGACATGTAGCCACTGTTACTTGTACTTTCACCAGGATTCGCTTATCCATTGAAAGCTTTGCATTGTAAACACCTTTCATTGTTTCCTCGTGAATAGCCAATGCCCACACCGTGCCGTCCACAGCTTCCAGGCTCTGATAGTACTAAAAGTGATTCTTGGACACTGATTGTTTGGTATTCGGGAGCCATATCATTGAAGGTTGGTACAGGATTTGAAGGGGGACAAATTCAAAAATATCCTGATTTTTTGAGCTCTCAACGAGGGTAGTAAGGAGCTCCTCCAAATAATACCTTTTAAAGATGTACAAAATTGTGCAAAGTTGTCAAAAGGGAGCGCGAATATTAACAATTAAAAGTGGATAGAAATACAAAAAAGTGGATAGAAAAACAGGAAGTGGACACATTTTACTTAAGTTGGACAAATTATTTTAACTAATCTCTGCTTGTTTTCAGAAGGGGTCTTCCCTTCTCACAGGACCTTGATCTACTTTCCTTTTCAGTCTCTTCTCTCTGCTTCTCCCATAGTTTACCCATGAAATACTTCCTCCAAAGGGGAGTTTCCTCCATGTTCTTCTTCACGAAAATACTATCGGTTGGTAGGAATGTGTGACTTCTAATTCAGATGGCGAGAAGGCGTGAAGGCTTCCTGCAAATCTGAACCTCCTTGTCTTTTCATCCCACTCTGGGATGATCTTCAGAAGGGTGGTTTGTTCCGTGGGTATAACTTCAAGGTCTAAGTAGTGTACAAAGGGGCAGGAGTCGAAGGCTTACCGATGACAATATCTAATTCGGGTAAAAGACCCTCTATAAACTTTGAATATGGGTGGATCCAGGAAGACAGGCGGAGAAAAATTTTTATATTCTTCTTCTGCTTTGGAGTAGTATCTATGTGGACAAATTGTGATAAAGGTCAAAATGTGAACAAAAACAGAAATAGGTGAACAAATAATTAAAAATGTGGATATAATGTTTGAAATGTGGACAAAAACAAATAGGTAGACAAATAATTAAAAAGTGGACAAGATGTTCGAAATGTGAAAAAAACAGAAATAGGTGGACAGATAATTAAAATATGGACATAATATTCGAAATGTGAACATAAATCACAAAAAAGTGGACATATAATAAAAAAAATTGGAAAGATGTTGATAAATGTGGATAAATAGTAAAAAAAAAAAGTGGACAATTACTGAGAAATGTGGATATATAATGAAAAATTTGGATATATAGGTGGACATATAATGATAAAGGTGGACATAATGTTCAAAAGGTGGTAAGAAGCGGACACAGACACTATTATGGACTCACGTTTCGCTGGAAGAAGGAGCTGGACGCTTCAGCATGGCTGGCGAAGACTCTTTCTCAGATTTGACTGTTGATTTTTTCTCTTCGCAACAGACCCTTTCTGTGAAATAGAGATCTGGTCGCCGGTGTAAGGTCGTGGATGACCGGCGTAAGTTCTGATTGGCCATTGAGTGTAAGTTTGTGAGAGATGGAGGTGGATAGAAACTGATTTTTGAGAGATACAGTTTTGGGGATTTTGCAGAGATTGAAGAAGATTAAGGGGTAATTTTTGAAAATGGCAGCACGCAGAACGATAATAATGACGCCGCACAAGCTTTTTTACTCAATAATGACAGCGCCAGAATACGCAACCAAGCGGAGCATTTTCGTCTTTCCAATACCGCTGAAAACCGACGTGCCTACGCAAAGCGTACATGGGGACTTAGTTTAACTAATTCCTATATTAGGGGACTTTTAACACTGGTTTTTTCTCCGGGGAGTTTTTGACACAAGTCAATCTCCCTAGGGACCTAAAAGTAATTTTCCCTTTAATTTAATATATTTGTTCACAAATACACTTACTGTAATTTAATATATTTGTTAATCACAGTATTAGGATCCTATAAAATCCATGTAACATCTTAACCCAAATGCAATTTAGGAACTTAAGACGCACACAACTACTGGTTTCTGACGTGTAGAATTCGTTTAAAAGTCTCTCTTTTCGAGTAAATCTTAGTAATAGGTCTATATTAGGTGAAGAGTGAGCGTAGCTCAAGTAGTAGAGTCATTCTAAATCTACCCATTCGCTGTTTCAAGAACCCTAGTTTTATAAAGTTTGGGGACCTCCATACCCCAATTTCAATAACTCTATTTTGACTCTCAAAAACAGTAATCTTATTTTGAATCTGAAACTCTTCCAAACTAAAGATCTGATTTAAAAAAAAAAACTTTCTTTTAGAAAAAGTTTAGAAAATTTTTATATGCCCGTCATCATACGCTGATGAAGGGTAGTTTCTTGAAATTTTAAGGAAACTTTCTTTTAGTTTTTTTTTGTATTTTCAAAAGTTCGTGAAAGTTTTTCAAGATACTTGCAAATTCATTGTTGTTTTATGAATTTTAATTTTAACAACTTTCTGAAGGAGGCAACTAGCCGGTCATGGATACGGGCCAGGCCGAGCATAGATATTGGTTGCATTTACGTGGACCAGTGGACTTTGTTGCAGTGCGTTTAACCCATGATTAGCATATATTGTTTCCATTTGTCTTAAACAAATTACACAAATGCTTTCTCCAGTTCGGGGCCCATGTGGCGGCGAGAAACGCACAAGCAACTGCTCTATAACCCAAAACAAAATGGGCCTTGTTGTGAGAAAATTTGCCCCATCATCTCCTCCTCTGGATCCTGTTCTGATGTCTAATATGAAAATATTATACTTTCATCAAAATTTCAGAATTTTCTCTCTCTTTTATGTTACTTATTTAACAAGCATGCAACAAATAGTGTTGGTACGTAGATCTCCTCTTGGAACAAAAGGAAATGCAGTAGAATGGCAACACGAGGAATCACTGCCTTTCGAGTCTTGACCAACAAACCCACACTATATAATATCTCTATTTTTTTAATTCTCTGTGCGCGTGTGCTGAATATTATTTCATTAATTTAAGCAACTCCCTTCCTACCCACGGATCACGTGCTTCCCACAGTCATGGGAAAGCCATCAAAATCTTTGCTTTTTCCTCCTCCCCTTTGTTTGCATCTCTCTCAACGCCAACTCTTGACTTCTTTTTAAGGAGAGACGACAGGCAAAGCTGCCTTTTGTCTTTGTGGTTAAATTGCTTTCTTTTCTGCCTTATTAGCTCCAATCCTTGCAAGTTAAGGCTTTGATTTGAGAGGTAGGCAGTCCACATTCATAAAGCTAGCTAACTAATATTGCTTATTTGGTCACCAACTAAAGCTTATGCCTATCAATGGCAACGGTTCCATGAAGGCAAGGAGCTAGACATCTTCTCTCCACTTACTTTGTTAATTATCAAATAATATTGAGTTAATACTTTTTGGGGTAATGAATTTGTGTCCTCTCTCTCTCAAAATTTAATAACAATTATGCTGGATTCTTACATTGATTGTGGCGGCTGTGAAGAAAAAAGTTCTGTAGTCCCACTTCTCCTTTAGGGGAAAGGAAGATGTTGTAAAGATTCTTTAAGGAAGTAATTTATTAGACATTTAGGTCTATGTCTTGATATTTCCTGATCTAAATATATTATGTAAAAAATTACTTTAAAAAATAATAACTTAAAAAGAAAGAAACTGCATGGGAGAGCAGTCGTGGCACGTCACTCTAGTAGAAGACTAAGGCATATCCTATCGTTGTTACACTCCGCTTTCCAAAACGCACTGAAGCGGAATCGGGACGAAGTCGGCGATGTATACACGTGAGAAAATACTCTACGTATACATGTTAAGCCTAAAATAATCTAAACAAGCTATATCGATCAACTATGAAAGTAATAAAATCACTGCAATATAACATATAAGTTTCTAACACATGATATTATTATTCTATAAATAATCAACAGAATAAACCGAGTCCAAACGATAAAGAGAATCAAAAAGAATAAACAAGAAAAACATGAATAATACAAGATCAGAAGAACACGCAAAGAGAACTCCGCACTCATCAGATGCACACGATCTTCTCAGATACCTGCTCAGTAAAAGAAATACCCATGTAGCTGGATATGCAAATCCAGGAGAGTCAGAAAACTCCCAATGATTATGAAAAATGAGGGAAGGTGTACGTGCATATAACTTGTGAGCATTTTATGATACTACTATAAAAATATACCGGATAAGACTGAAAATAACATACAAAATATAAATGAACAGTAATACAGGCAACCAGTGCTAGAGTCAGGTGTACAAGAAGGTCATGTATACCATTGGGTTCCAACATAGAATACATATATCAGGCAAATACAATCAAGTACGGTACACTATGAACAGTTCATTATTATTGATTATGCCAGAGAACATCAGTTGCCCTCCGTATTAGACACATCTCATACTACGCCTACTGCACGTGTCAATCGGGATCCTAAGTTATTGAAACTGATCAGTTAGAGATATTATTTGTGTTTTAAGTGGGTCTAATATATAAGCTAGACCACGGCCCAGACTCCTGGCGTTGAATTAGGTTGTACCGCCAGGTACTACAGTTACAGTGTAACAGTAAACAGTATGGGATGTTATTCATCCCGGAGAACCCAGCAGTGAAACCCTCTTTCGGCTACGCAGCTTATATCTTAGGTCCACCTAAAATACAAACATTGTCTCCTCCATCAATTTCCCCAATGTAAGTTAAATTATATTATTATTAGTTTACTTAGATCAGTTAATATCCATGTTATCTGATTACTAGGATAATATAGTGGCAATGACAATGACAGTAATAATAACAATATAAACAATATAACTATGTAAACGGTAGAATAGTAGAACAATATCATTGTGTCACAGTCTAACAAAACTTTCTAAGTAATTTTCAGTAACATGAAATAATAATAATGACGTGTCGGGGTAGTGATTCGACACTATACAATCTTATCTAACACTAGTCAAGTCCCATCCATATGCACTAGGCTCCAACTGGCCTATAATCTTTTGATCTTAATACCGTAATTGTAACTATCAAGTATTTAATTCTTTGTCAATCCACATGCTCAATCGATCAATAATGCAGTTCCCTTATTTATATCAATCTACTCTAATCCTCTAAGTCATCAATATATTCATCCTCTAAGCCACCAGTATCTCCAAGTATCAAATAACTACTTAGTTACACTTAATCAATCCTCATATCCAATCTGATCAAGATTATCAATACACCCGACTTCAATCGCTCTCAATCATCGATCCAAACTCAAAGTAACAACTAAATTGTATAAATATTTAGTCCACTGATTTTGCCCAATCTAACCTACACTATTCTCCAACCTCAAGTCAAACTCTACTCCAACATGATCCCCTGACAAATCCAAGTTTAAAAGATCTAGTCTATTGATGAAGCCATACCCTATATGATTATTTCTTAAGATCCAATCTATTTCTCGTCTAAATAATCATAAAGTAAGGAGGGTCAACTCTGATAAATAATTCACACAAAATTCACACGTTAAATCATAATCAAGAACTAATCCAACCTCAAGATTTAATCAGATTACGGTTCGAATGTATCACACAAGGTCTGAATCAAAATATAAACCACTAAATAATGACTAATGAAATACTAATACCTCGGTGATGAATACCGATCCAAATACATTTGACATCAAGGATATATATGATCTATCATCACCAAAATCCAACTCTCTTATAGTATAATAATTCATGACTAATACTCTACTGCATATTTGTAAGATCCATTGTCCAACCTAAGCTGATCTGCTCCCCAATCACAAAGCAAACTCTACTCTAAACAAGTCCACTAAAACTCTAAACTAATCATCAGGTCAAGAATTATTTGCCAATATATACATAATAAAGTATACAGGAACAGACTGGATGATTCCAGATGGAATATGATAGCGAACATTAAACAAAATTAATTAACATTATTAATTTATAAAAGAATAACACACATGAAATAATACAATAAAACGTACAATTATAATAGATCAATAAAAAAATAGTCATATGAAATGATATTGATGACCGATCAAATAAATAAAATAAATAAGGTGAACACTCACTATTGAATTTAAAATAACATAAAGTACTATAAACAAAACACTAAATGAAATGACGTTGTTCCGAGTCTGAATCACCATCGGATCTGCACTACACGAACTGGTCCGGATCTTCGAATCGCCTTACGTGTCAGGTCTTTAACGAACACAACTTCGGGTACTTGTACTAGAATGCATCGCACGAACAGCTAGGTGCTACAACTATAACACATGCAACACACACATACACACGAGTACACATTCACAGAGAGTAAGAGAGAGGTATAATCTCTCTCTTTCTTAACACACACTTTCTCAAATATAACACATGCACATACACACATCTGCACACAAATACGCGTGCATACACACTCTACACACAGGTGCACACACCTGCACACAATACACACACTCATGGAGAGAGAGAGATGGATAGAGAATGAGTTCACAAGGAGGAGAGATACAGAGAGAGTGAGGGGACTCACGCATGGGGAGTGGGACTCGTCCATGGAGGAGTCGGTCATGGGTGGAGTAAAGAGGTGTTGGCAGAGTGGGGATATCAATTGGGTTGGGCCGGGCCGGCAACCCGCACAGGCACGACCCGGTAGCCCGGGCACAGCCTGGCCTAGGCAGGACCCGGGCCAAACCCGGCCCAGGTCCGGGGTTTGGGCGGGCCAGCCCCGGGTCCACATTTTGGCGGCCCATGGCCCGGTGGGTCGTGCAAGGCCCGTGCCTGGGCCTGGCACTTGCCTGGCACGGGCCTGGTACGGCCCACTGAGCCAGCCCGGCCCAGAACGGCATGCCAACGGCTCTTAGAGCTATTGGGCTGGCCGGCCTGGCCCGGTTGCAAGCCCAACGGCTCTAAGAGCCGTTGGGAAGGGTTTTTGCAAATTTTTATTTGCAAAAAAGCCCCGCCTTCATCCGTTGGGGAGGTGTTTTGCAATTTTTTTTGGCAAAAACCCTCTAACAAGTATTATGATTGGTTTTTTTTATGTTTTTTGCAAAGAAAATTGCAAAAAATACTTTCTCCTCCTTTATAAATACTTAGACTTTCCCACTTCATTTCACACAACAAAAACTATTACTCTTCATCTTTTTCAACCTCTACGAGCTCTCTTTTCTTTCTACAAGCTTCTCAAAATCTCTCTACAAGGCCTATAAGCTCTCAAGTCTCAAGTCTTCAAGCTCTACAAGCTCTCTCTACAAGCTCTTCAATTTGGTATTTATATTCTTATAAAATTAGAAGCTAACCAACAAAAATGGATGTCAATTTTAGTCAAGTTGGATCAAGCCAACTTCTGGTCTAAATTTCATGGTAATTTTAGTATTAATAATGATACTTGAGAAGTTTTAAATATGTCACTAGACAACACTCCACAAATTTCACACACATAACTTATACCATGTACAGATTTTAATGCTTCTTCTGACGTACCTAGTACTGTTTCTCATATACCTATTAGTTCCTCTGATGTATCAACTACCTCCAAACTATTAAATCTAGAGTTTAGAAATATTTTGATAAATTAACTGTTAATGAAGTTAGGAGGACTCAATGCAAGTTGTGCCGAAATGTTTCATATTTTTTCCAAAAATGTGAGAACTGGTCCACTTGCCCAATATATTAAGAGCAAACACCCGAACACCAACCAAATAAACCCAAATTAGCACTTTGGGTGGCTCTTTAGGCGCTTTTAGTTATAATCGTGCAACAGGTAAAACAAATTTAGTGAAATATCTTATTCGGTATGAACAGCCGTTTAGTATGGCTAAAGACGATGTATTTAAAGATTATATTAGAACGAATAATCCTGATTATGACCCAGTTAGTAAGAACACTATAAGATCAGAAATGTTTAAAGTATTTGAAGAATAAAAACAAATATTAGTTGCAGTTTTATCATCTTTGCCCCATAAAAATGCACTTATTTCTGATTGTTGAGAATCTCTTAACGGCTACCATTATATTGTTATTTCTACGTATTTTATTGATTCTGATTGGGTTTTAAAAAAATTATCGGTAAAAAGTTTCCTCATCCTAATAAGGGTTTAAATCTTAATAAAATTACAATGCGTGTTGCTAGAGAATATAAAATTGATTTTAAAATTTTTACTATTTTATTTGATAATGCTAGCAAAAATACTGCAGTTTAAGATTTTGAAAATTATTTTAAACTCGTTTTGAATGGAAAAGGTTTTCATATTCGATGCGTTTGTCATATTATTAACTTGTGCGTACAAGATGGTCTAAAAATAATTAATGTTTATATTCAAAAATTAAGAGATATTATTATATTTATTAAAAGTAACAGTCAAAGAAGACAAACTTTCAGACAAATTTGTTCAGGCTTAGGGTTACCTGCTAAAAAATTACCTCAAGATGTAAGAACTCGTTGGAACTCAACACATAATATGTTGAGTAAAGAAATTTCTTATAAGGAGGCAATAAATAAGTTTATTTCTGTAGAATTGCTCAATTGTTTTATTTTCAATGAGGAATAACAAATTTGTGAATTTTTAAAAAAAATTGAAAGAATAACAAAATTATTTTCTAGTATTTATTACCCAACGACAAGTATAATATTTTATGAGTTAACTGAAATAAATAAAATATTTTTTGAATGTAGAAATATTGATTCTATAAGTGATATTATTGCTCCCATAGAGAAAAAATTTAATAAATATTTTAAAGAATTTTCTTTTATCTTTTATTTTGCTACTATTATAATCCTAGGATTAATTTAATGGATATAAATTTTTACTTGAAAATTTTTATGAAAGGATGGACTATGAGGATAGCTCTGTCCTAACGTGAGAAGATATTGATTCTTATATAAATAAGTTATATGATTTTTATGAAACTACTTAAAGAAATAGATAATCTTCTTCATCTTAAAGTTCTTCAACCTCTAGTAGTAGAAGTTCATTATTTTCTTGTCTTTTATTAGCTTCCAAAATTTAAAACTTCTGACTCTTTAAATGAACTTCATTATTATACACAACGTGTTGTGACTCCTGAAATCGATCAAGACTCAAGATTTGAAATTTTTGATATTTTGGCATGGTGGAAATCACAGGCATCGACTTATATTGTGCTTTCCATCATGGCACGTGATTTACTAAATCTTTTGGCATCTACAGTAGTTTCGGAGTCGTGCTTTTGATGCAGATGGATGAGTGCTGATTGATACGAGAAACCGTTTGGCATCGGATGAGATCGAGATGATCATATGCGGGAAGAATTGGCTGAATGTAAAAAGAGAAGTCAAATAAAACAATTGACGATCTCATCAATGATTCTCCAGAAGACTCCCCAGAAGATGAATGAAGACTTGTATTTTTATTTATGATTGATAAAATGTATGAAGAATGAAGGCTTGTTCTTTTTTATGTATTAATGATAAATTTGAAAAAATTGATTTGTACTTCAATTGTATTGTATCACTTATTCATTTATTGAATCATTAATAAATATATTTTTTTATTTTATGCCTTGTAGTATTCTTTTCTACTTTTATTCACAACTTGAATAAGTAATTTTTGGGAATTTTTAAGACTTTTTAAAGATTTTTTGGATTTTTAAAGTTTTTTAAAGTTTTTAAAGGTTTTTTAAAGTTTTCTAATTTTTTTTTAAATGGCGGGCCGGCACGGGCGGCCCTGGTCTGGCCCGGGGTACCCGGCCTTGGGTCATGCCCGGTTCTATATTTGGAACCCAGGCCGGGTCGAGCCACTCGCTTGTTGGTCGAGCAGGCCGAGCCGGGCATGGCCCGCCCTTGGCCCGCCGTGCCTGGGCCGGGTTTGGCCCGGCACGGCCCAATTGCCATCCCTATGGCAAAGGTTAGAGATGGAGAGAAGGTCGTGTGTGGGCAGTGGTGACGAAGTGGGGAAGGTCGTGGGTTGAGATGGTGATAGTGAGGCGACGATAGAGCTTACCGGCGACGGTGTGCAGCGACAAAAGAGATTGTAGGGGTGATTGCAAGGCAGAGGCTGTGGAGGAGGCAGCGCGACGGCAGGGACTCCTGGTGGCGGTGGTAGAGGAGATAGTGGAGAAGGTGTGGTGTTGGTTGCGATGAGTTCAGCCGTTGTTGTGGTGGATGCATGGTGGTGGAGGTGAGCAGCTTGCTCGGTGAGATGGGGGAGGTGGAGAGAAAGAGGAGTTGTCGAAGTTGTTGGGATGGCTCCGGGCAGCAATCTCGGGCACGCGAGCATCAGAGGTAGTCTCGTGCACGGTGATGGTGGTCGCAGCTCGCTAGCGATGGCGGAGACACTAGAGGAGATGGTATGTCTTGACGCAACGGCCATGGTCGCGGTGATGCTCTGGCAGGGCTGCGAAGCAGTTGAGGATGGTGAGAAGGATGAGCAACAAAGAGGAGGAAGACAGGGAAGCACGGTGGCGCATATGGGTGAAGAAAGAAGTAAAGGGAGGTTGGAGTGTTCGGCTAGGGTTTGTAGGGTTGTAGTTAGAGAAGAAGGAGATGATGATAATATATAAAAAGGAGAGAGACGTGACGAACTTGGGTCTCATGTGTTTCTAAATTAAGAGAAAATAATAACATGAAAATAAAAAGGAAGTAATAGGCATGGATATCGGCTAGGTTTAAGAGAGAGTGAAATACTAATACTAATAATAATAGTAAAATAAAATAATAATAGTAACATTAATAATGTTTATAATTTATCCATAAGAATAATAATAATTTACGATGCTAATACCATCATTTAAATATTTAGTAGTAATAATAATATAGGGCAATAACAAATTTTAAATTAATAATGATTATTGAACATTACTTTATATATAATTGACCAGGGACATTAGATTCTACCCACTTTACAAAAAAATCGTCCTCAAAATTTCAATAAGGCGAGGAAATGATAGAAAAAGGGTCAAGAATAAGGGATATAAATATTAAGAAAGCTCAGGAATCAAGAGACTGGACCAATATTGATCGTTGATGACATTTTCTCACTCTTATGTTGCTTCTCTGTGCATCATGAATTCACCATGCTTTCGCTACGCACTTTGATTTCTGGAGTCGATTCGAGTATGGTGGTCGGTCCCAAGAGACAAAACTAGGTAAAAAAATCGAGATGAAAATAAGAAAACAAGAAGGAGATTCAAATCGCTCTAGAAGAAGAGTTGAAATCAGGAATATCAAAATCAAGGGTAAGATTTTAAGAACGGACGATTGATTTCCAAGTGGACTCAATATCATTGTGTGAATAGTATTTGTATATTGCAGTATAAATATCATTGTGTGAATAGTATATGTATATTGCAGTATAAATATTTGCAGAGCTGGCAAGACAACTTAGCTTTGTAAGCGAAGTTATCTAAAAGAACCCAGAGGCGAGGCTATTTCACCCCTAGAGGTGAGGCTAATTCAATCATAACGTGAAGCTAGAACTCAACTAGTTTCTCCTATCAGACTTCAGCCATGAAGGCAAAGCTGAGTTCAACCTTGAAGGCGAAGCTAAAATCCATATATATGTGGTCTTTTTTCTCAACAATCAAGGCAATTCAAAGTATTTTGAAATCTGAATCATCCCATTGCTGATTTATGAAAAATTTGAAGGGGTTTTGTTGACACTCAAAAAATACAAATTCCCAGGTAGCACTTCAACTGGTCCAAACGATATCCAAACTAGTCGACACTTACAAAAGACGAGATATGGACAAACTGACAACCAAGTTCTGCCCATCCTCAGAGACAAGGCGATGACTTAAATCTTTTTGATCCAGTGAAGTAGACAGTAAGTCAAGTATCACCTGTAAAGAGGTCTAAGCATGACCAAAAGGATAGCTTTGCTTGAAAACTCTATAGCCTTGTTGAAGGGCTAAAATATTAGTTTCGCCTTTAGCTAATACTAGCTTCCCTGAATCTTTTCTTGTAAGCTTACCTTAAAGCTCTTCATAACTCTACAAAGAGCTAACTTTCAGCTTCGCTTGAAGTTAATTACAGCTTCGCCTGAAGCTAATACTGGTTTCACCTGAAACTTTCTTGTGGCTTCGAGTGAGGAGCTGTGCTAGCCTCACGCGAAGCTAATTTCAGTTTCGCTTGAAGCTTTATGCATCCCTTGCTCGAAGGTTTGCCATGTCAACATTTGACTAAGTCTTTAGTGGGGTTAATGTCACTTTAAGTGGGCGGTTACACCCGCCCATTTGGTCCCACATTAATTAGAGACAGTTAGGTCAATATGACCATTGGAAGGCTCACGCGAGCATGTCTAACCTCACAAGAGACCTATACCTAGCTTCTCATGAGGCTTTATAAACTCGCGTGAAGCGCAAAATAGCCTATGGTACGAGACTAACTGACTGTTACCAGTCTTGTTGAATTCTAGGGGCAATTACACCTCTGAGAGCTTATAAATAGCTCACTTTTGGGATGAGCTCGGGCTGAAAATCAAGGCATCAAGAGACAGAGGATCAGAGAGAGAAAAGGCAAGAGAGTAGACGCATCAGCATAGCCAACTCTCTCGCTTCCAAGAATTCAGAGAACCATTTCTCTAAATTCAAGGTCCCTATACCCTAAGATCTTCCTCTCTCATGGAATCTCCGGAACCAAGCGAGAACAAATTTCTTAAGGCTCCATCGATTACATCGTCAATGAAATAAAGTGGTCGCGTGCTGACCAGACTTCCACTGGTACACTTTCTCAGAAATCTCAAGGAGAGTTCTACTTGTAATTTTTCATTTTTTATTTAATTACTTGTAATTTTCTCCTCAAATTTTTTAAGTTTTCCCTGATTGATTTTCAATGGAAAACACTAACCATGTTTTCAGGTCAGAACAAGGATAAGGGCTTGGCCTAGTGTTAACCGACTGTAATACAGAAGATCGAGTCACCGCATCATTTTTTTTGATAACTTTTGGTGTTTAAAACTGTAACATATAGTAGTTGCTTAAAAATGATAAACTTAAGACTCATGTACAAATTTTATATATTGTGTCATGTATGTACATATTTGTTCTAATGGATCAGTTGTGTAACATAAGCATCGAGGGGTAGATACGACAGCTCTCATAAGAGTAAGTGTTGGTTTTTGATAACCTGAAGGTATGATATCTATTTTTCTTTCAAGATTAAGTAGGTGATGCCAAGTCAATCTTATTATTATTGTGTGGGTGAGTCTTCAGTATCTGAGTATTATTTGAGATTGATGTTAAGCTGTACGGACTACAAATGATATATTTTGTATCTGAAAAAGTGACAATATACAGGAGAAATGTTACTGAAATTTCGAAAAAACATGTAATAAGTAACATTAGTATAGATCTTTGTAATGATAATTATCCATATTATTTGGGATAAGTGATGGATTAGTGTAAACAAACCTGGGACCGTTACACAATTTGCAAAAGAAATAAAATTAAAATTAAAAAATCTATTTTTTGCTATAATGAAGGGTTTCCTTTTTAACTTTAATATTAGTCAAAAAACAAAGGAGCAAGAATGTACTTATAAGTTTTATTAATTAATAATTTTAAGTGTTACAAATCCTTTTTTTTTTAATGTTGTTTCTATTTCTTTGGCAAAAAATAAGTATAAATGATTTCATTGCAACACTTTGAGAGATTCTTCTTTTTTTTAGAATTAATGGTTAAATAATAAATAAAAACAATTAGTGAAACTGTAAAGTGAATAAAAGTACTGAAAATATATTTTTTTATCATTAATAATTGATTTAATAGTGATTATATCATTAATTTTATAATTAGAAATTTAACTTTTGCTAATATTTATTGAATCATAAATAATTGTGTCACATTAATTTTTGTGTCATGACATAGCTCGGATAATGATCTTTTTTGAAATATATGTTGTATTCTTGCGCAAGTGGGATTTGAACCAGCTCAGAAAAATGTTTTATTTTATTTATGGTTGTTTTTGTTATTTTTTTGTTATAATTATTGAAGCATAAATAAGAGATAGACTTGTGTCCTTCCAAAGGATTTGAGGCCGAATCCTTCCCACTCAAGTACCAACATCTGACTCACTCCGTTGAAGTTGATCTATATTATTTCAAGCATCTATAAATCAAAAATCAAGTGTTTTGATTATTTTTGCCCATGCATCAAGTAACATTTGAAACCTAATAAAAATTAATTTGTAGGGGTTTTTAAATGTTTAGATCATAGTCAAATTGCCAGATCGAGAATTTGTATGTCTAAAGACGTAGATCTAACCAACCACTAATTTCGACCGTCCATTTTGCGTTGTTTGATGGATGGGCAAAAAGTATTCAAACACTTGATTTTTTGTTTATAAATACTTGAAATGATATAGATCAACTTCAACAGAGTGGATTTTATATTCGAATGTCGGAGGGTTGTGTTTGAGTTGGAAGGATTCAGGCTCGAATCCTTTTGAAAGGACACAAGTCTATCTCACATAAATAATTGCGTCATGTTAATTATTATGTTACGATATAGCTCAGGATAGTGATTTTATTTTTCTAAATTTTTTGTAGTTTCTTGTGAAAGATTAGTTTTTGTATTATTTAAGCCATGTGCATGTCACGTGTAATGTTTTTTTAACGAAGGAGTAAGTTGAAGGTAGTTTTTTGAAAAGTTTATGATATTTAGTTGCAATAAGAAAAGTTAAGCATAGTTTTTTATAAGATAATAAAAGTTCATGATTGTTTTTTATAATTTTTCCAAATAATCTTTTTAATTAATTGCTTAGTATCTTAAGGCTTGAGGCAAACCTATTATTAACCTTCAAGCAAGAGATCCCAATCCAAATTAGCAGTGGCAAGGATTTAAATTCATATCTAAATTCCACCATTGCGAGCGGGTCGGGCCATGATGTCGGCACAGTCTAAGTCCTACTCCAACCCGTCCACACTTGGTTGGGCTCAGTTTGTAGGCAAACCTCAGATGCCCGCTGGGTTCGGCACGGGTCAGATCGGGTCCGGACCCGATCGAAACATGATGATTCTGCACTGTGAGATGGGGGTGTGTGATCCGAAGTTTTGCTAAAGGATAGGCTAAATAGAGAATGTGAACTTGGGTTCGCTGAAAGTGGTGTCACAGTTCAACACTGCTGAAAGTGAAGTCACTAGCTCAATCATCCACTGTGAGAAGAAGCTAAAGAAAAACTTGTATTCCTTTCTTTTCTAATATATAAGTGCATGACAACTTCTTGTGTAAACAATTCATCTGAACTAAAAACCATGTATAAAAAGAATCTTTAAGTTCACTCTCGTAAAATAAACTACATATAATATGAGTGCATGCGTGCGTGCAAGCAAACTTCTCAAAGGCATGTGGGGCCTATGGAGGCTGGCCCCTGCTTAATTTTCAGAACAACCCGTGCAATTTTGCACATTTCAAAAAAAATATTATCAACCCCTTCTATAAACTTTATACAGCGTACTACTCCTTAATTAGGCCCCCCCAGCTCCGTCTCTGCCTGTGTCTCTCGATTGTGACACATCGGCCTTCTCACTGTAGGGAGAGAGAAGATAAATGAGGTAGAGGAAGATAGCACAGAGATGAGAAGACAAAGGGAGTGAACAGTGCATTGCAGCAGGCCAGGAGATGCTCCCGGTCGACTGGCGAAGAAGGTCGGTCGACCGCCAGGTCGACCGGTGTGCACGACATGCACAATTTTTACCCGGTCGACCGTGAAAAACACCTAGAGGGGGGGTGAATAGGTGTAAGTGCTAATCTAAGAAACTAAATGCAAACTAAGTGCGCTAAATGCGGAAGCTAATGCAAATCTTGCAACACACTTAATACAATCCAACAAGTGTAGCCGAATTCCCCTTGCGAGGCTCTGGACTAACTCCTCTTGATTCCCCTAGATATGGGTTGAGGCGCTATGTGAAGCTCTTGTTGGATGAGTATAGGTGATGCACAAACACACAAGCAATTCAAGCAATGTGCACACACAATCAAGCCAAGCAATCAAGGATATAGCAATATGAATTAATGCAAGGCAATAAGAAATATGCTCAACACAAGCAAGTATGATATGAGATGAAGTATGATGCTTTGCACAAAGTAAATGAGAGAGAGTTAGAGAGACAATGGGAGCAATCGCAAACACCAAGATTTGTTTCGAGGTTCGAGCACCTTGCTCTACATCCCCGCCTACACCACCTTGTAGGATTTCCACTATCTCAACTCCCACCGAGGGAACCTCTACCGAAGAGGATTTCTTACAACTCTAGGAGTACCAAACTCCTCTCTCAAACACAACCTCCTCACAACCGAGGGGTTAGGCCCGTAGCCAAAACAACAACCAATCCACACACCTCTACCGAAGAGGCTCACAACCAAACACTATCACCTCTACCTAAGAGGGATCCACACCACAATCACCCGATCACCTCTACCGAAGAGGGATTCACAAATATAAGGGTGTTTACAACTATGAGGTTTACAACAAACAACCTCAAACACTTCTCTTTCTTTTTCTCTTATCTTTTTCCACAAAAACAAGATCCTAATAGTTTAGGATAGAAGATAGCTCAAGTGTGAAAACAAGTGTTTTTGGAAACAAGCAACAAAGAAAAAATCTTTGGGAAAATACTTGCAATATGATAGAATTGAGGATCTAAGCAAAAATCCCAAAAACCTATTTTTCTTTGATTTTCCAAAAACTCAAAACAAATAAAGATGAGAAGTTTTGCACTTAAAACTCTTTTGAAAACTCTTTTAAACACCTCAGAAAACTGAAAATTTTTCTCTTAGAAAACTTGGCCAAAATCCCCAAAGAGATGGGGTTTATATAGCCCCTATACAAAACTAGCCGTTAGGCTGAGTTGGCAGTCTGACAGACTGCCGGTCGACCGGTCCGGTCGACCGCCAACGGTCAAAAATGTGACCGTTGGGCAATAGCGGTCGACCGGCCCGGTCGACTGAAACATCCTGAGAGCAGAACTCTCATCTCGGTCGACCGGCCCGATCGACCGTCCCAGAGACTCCAAAACGTGCACAGACTTATGCACGTCGGTCGACCGTCCCGGTCGACCGGCCTATGGTGCGGTCGACCGGTCCGGTCGACCGACTTGGCCTGTCAGCCAGTCCTCAGTTCTGCACAGATACGGGATTTGAAAATAGGTCTTTTCACTCAATAAAAATCCCATAAATTCACAGTAAATCAAAAAAATAGTTTTAATCACAATAAAAACTGTTTTTCTAAAAATATGTTTTTCTAAAACTTGTTTTATCATTTTACTTTGATAACCAAACTTGTGATAAAATTTCAAGACATATATCAATCATATCAATTCATTTTGTGTCTTGCCAATTTTATCAAAAACAAAACTTGTATTTTATCAAACTAGAATTTTCCAAAACATGAATAGGATAGTCAAAATAAGTTTGTTTAAAAAATTAAGCATGCATGTATAGAATGAAGCAACTATACATATATCAATTTAAACTTGTTTTGATAAACTATTCATGAAAACCAAAACTCAATCATAAAACGTGTGTGATTTGTGCACTTGAGCATATCAACTAAACTAAGCTTTACAAATATGGATCTAAAACACAAACTCTAAACTAGATACCTAAGTCTTCTTGACGATCTTCATCTTCAAGTAGACTTGCTCCAAAACTCCGTGATTCTCCAAGTGTAAAGGTATGATCTTTAACCTTTGGCACCGGAATCATCACGAATAGCTTCTAATCATCTTGTTGAAGCTAATCACCAACCTAATATCCTGTTAATGATCTGAAACTTAGAAACACAAGAATATTAGTAAACATAACTACATGAGTGTTGATCATCATCAAACTAGAGTGGAAGGCCATTGGGCCAACAATCTCCCCCTTTTTGATGATGACAAAACTCATGGAGTTATATATGCATGGATTAAAGATAAGCTTCAAAGAAACTCCCCCTTAACTCATGCATAACAAATGAATAAATAAATATGCAATGAAAGCTTATGATTCTAAACAAGAGACATACATATTTTTCATATATTTATGTTTATTTGCTTATGCATGAAAGAAGCATATATAAACTCTAGATACCAATTACAACAATTACAAAGCAAGCCTTGGATATCAATTAAACTTAATAAACAATTAAACTTAATATTCTTGATATTAAAACATAATATATGCATATAAAACATAAATACTTCTCCCCCTTTTTGTCAATCATCAACAAAGGGGTAAACAATCAAAACCATAGATAAAATGAGGGGTAAAAATCTTTCTCCCCTTTTTGTCAATCAAAATAATACAAACAATGTTCTCCCCCTTTTTGTAAAAAAATCAATAAGGGGTGACTACAAACATGATATCAATTAAAAAATATGTCAATGAAGCATCTTGATACCAATAAACAAGAATCAATATATGTTATATGCTATATACATTCATGAAGAGGAAGACGCTAAGTTAGCTTCCCTACACATATGCATTACATGAAGAAAGGATGACAAGCCCCAATTCACATAACACATATTATGTAATGCATAAGAGGAGATATGAAGCTCCCCCTACACACGTATATCATATAAAGAAGAGTTGTCAAGCTCCTCAATTTATAATATACTCAACATGAATCTATATGTAAGAGAGATGTTAAGCTCTCCTTGCATATAGGAATTACAAATCAAAATTTTGAATATTTTCTTTAAACAACTTTTTGAGATACCAATTGTAATTAAACATAACAAATTACCAATTGTAAAACAACATAACAAATTTTGAATGTCTAAACACAAATTTTGATACCAATTGTAAGAATATATTTCATTTTTGAAAATATATAAACAAATTTGATGTTGATATCATATGTTCAAAATAACAACTTTTAATCATAAAGAGTGGGAGTACAAATACCAATTGAAGTACAAAATCAAATTTTCTCCCCCTTTATGAAAAATAAACTAAAGACATGCATAGTCTTGATAACAATTTAAAAGTAATCAATTTAAACAAAATTGAAACTCAAGCACTAGCATAAACACAAACATATATATGTATGAAAAATAGATACCAATAGAAATTGATATACTTGGAATTTAAAGCATACATACATACAAAACATATATGAGTATACAAGAAGATCAAAATGATACCAATTGAAAGAGTTCAATGATACCAATTGACATAACAATAAGTTCAAGTGTATACATCATATTATCTACCACCCAATCATAATTCAAGTTTTAAAGATTTTCAATTTAGGGCATACATGAACATGATCTCCCATCCTACCGCCCTTAGATGGTTGGGGTTTTCAAAGATAGATTTGAAAATGTAGTTTTGTTTGAAAATCACTACCAAAATGAAGAACACCGCAACTAGTTAAATGGAAAACTTGTTAACTAGCACGAAATCCTTCAAGTAAGGAATAAAATAAAAATGAAATTCACATGATAATCATCACTCTAACCAATAAAGCATAACTCATGAGAAACAAAACATGAGCAATAGATATGAGTGTACAAATAATATGTGAAGATCATAATCATGAAAAATATTTCATTGAGCTCAATTATTCCTTAAAACATAATTCCATCAAAAACATGAAAAATCATATAAAACTACTTATTTAATCTTCAAGGCATATGTATGTCTAATACAAGCTAAAATATACATACATATCCAAAACTCAACGAGTCCACTAAATGTATATTCATGAAGGCACGTGGCTCAAAAAGATGTATATGTATAAGATTAGTTTGAACTAGATAGACATATACATGAAGTTAAACATAAATACATGAAACATGAAAATCTACATCTTTACTAAAAGCAATTTTCATTTCAAGGTATATGTATGTCTTGTCCAACATGAAGTATACATACATATCCCTAAACACAATTGAGTCTATAAATAGATTTGCATGAAAGGCAAATGACTCAAGGGGTATACATGTATATCTTAAAGTTTGGCAATACGAACATATACATGAAGTGAAACACACAATCATAAAACAAATCCAAAAATGGAATACAAGTTTGAAATGTATGAATCATCAAAACTAGACTATACTAGCACATCTAATGGGTTCAAATAAGCGTTCAAGCTCATACATATATAGATTTATTTGTGGCCCACTATATGTACAAGTATAATTCCTAGTCTTAATGAAAACTAATATCTAAACAAGTAACCTTAACATGAAGCATCAAAACAATATAAAAATCATCATGATAAAACTAAGACATGATTACTATGTAAATTCACATGTATTAGATTCATGATGTACATTATAGCTTAAACAAAAGTGAGAACACTAATTATGGGTTCATATAAGCATGTGTGTCTCAAATACTATACATGTATGTCAAGGATCTAATAAACATGGAATGAACATACTAATCCATAGACAATGAAACATGCTATAAAACATCAAAACATGCTATAAGCAATGAAATGGAAAGCATGTAAACAATAAATGGGAGTAAAGGATTGTTACCAAAACCGAAGAAGCAACTCTCCTTGTCTCCAAAACATGGTGGTCCTCTCCACCAAACCTTCCCTTGAAAGTGATGCATCCATTTGATTTCCTTTAAGTCCGGAACGCATCTACTCCAAGGTGTCATCACTCTCACGTCATGTGAGAGCCCACACCTACATCAAAAACAATAGGAGGGGTGGTCTTTGGTACCCATATCTTCTTGGGTCCATGGGGGTTAGTACCTTCTCTAACCCAAACAAAATTCTTTGCTAAATTAAGAGTATGTAATCTATCATAACAAATTTAGCAAGGTGACCCTTACGTCCACAATGTGTACATGAGTACACATGAGCATACATGTGTTGATGGTGTCCGTGTGGAGCATGTGTATGCCGTGATGGGTGTGCATGCATAAAAGATGGAACTTGTTTCTTTCGAACCAAGGTTTCCAACCGTGAGTGGTTCATGGCACATTGGCTCATAGTGGAGCCCAAACAATCCATTTTCTTCTTTAACAAATTTATATCATTTTCGAGCATAGAAGAAGTGGAACATGCAATGGGTGATTTAGGTGAAACTACCCTAGCATGGCAAACATGAGAATCAATCTTATTTTGCAAAACAATATTTTTTTCTAAGCAAACATTTAAATCATTGGAAATAGAAATGATTTTGTTTTTCAAAACAACATTCTCTTTTAAAACAAAATCAACTTTAGAAGATAAATTTTCATTTTTCTTCAAAAGAATTTCACAATCATTTTTAGACTTTAAAAATTTATTTTCTTTTAAAGCAAGTTCCAATTGAGATCTCAATGAATCCCTTTCATTATAGACCTCAACCTTTTCTTGCAAAACACAATCAAGTCTAGCATGCAAACTTTTATTTTCTTTTTCAATATCTAGACTTTTCTTTTCAAAATCTTATATTTTTCAATTAACTTTTCATAAACAATAGATAGTTCTTCATTCAAAACATGGGGATCAACGATATCATCACTTGAAGAACTAGCATCATAATCACTATCTAGGTGGGATTCCGAATGTACCTCAAGGAGTCATTCCCTTGGACCATGAAGCATTGTGGATCGGATTCTCCACTAGATTCCTCTTCTTGAATTTGTACTTGAAGCTCGGAGGTGTTGGTGGTTGTCAATTTGTTCCACACTACAAAAGCGGAATCAAAGTTAGAAACACATAAAAGATAATCTTTAGATAAAGTGCTTCTAATGGCCTCTAGGGCTTGTGCATTGGCCCCTATATGATTGCAATCACCAAGATAACATCTCTTGGTGGCGGCAAGGAAGACATGGAAACCTAGGGTCTTTAGGTACATGGACATCCTATACTTCCAAACATCAATGTTGGAAGGGTCAAAGCTAGGAGGGGTCATGAAGTCCATGGTAAACTATATATGAATGTGCAAACAGACAAATGCAAATGAGATTAGCAAGCAAATGGATCTCACTCCTAGGATGTTAAGCCTAATATCAGGAGCACTAGCTCTGATACCAATTGAAAAACACCTAGAGGGGGGGGTGAATAGGTGTAAGTGCTAATCTAAGAAACTAAATGCAAACTAAGTGCGCTAAATGCGGAAGCTAATGCAAATCTTGCAACACACTTAATACAATCCAACAAGTGTAGCCGAATTCCCCTTGCGAGGCTCTGGACTAACTCCTCTTGATTCCCCTAGATATGGGTTGAGGCGCTATGTGAAGCTCTTGTTGGATGAGTATAGGTGATGCACAAACACACAAGCAATTCAAGCAATGTGCACACACAATCAAGCCAAGCAATCAAGGATATAGCAATATGAATTAATGCAAGGCAATAAGAAATATGCTCAACACAAGCAAGTATGATATGAGATGAAGTATGATGCTTTGCACAAAGTAAATGAGAGAGAGTTAGAGAGACAATGGGAGCAATCGCAAACACCAAGATTTGTTTCGAGGTTCGAGCACCTTGCTCTACATCCCCGCCTACACCACCTTGTAGGATTTCCACTATCTCAACTCCCACCGAGGGAACCTCTACCGAAGAGGATTTCTTACAACTCTAGGAGTACCAAACTCCTCTCTCAAACAACAACCTCCTCACAACCGAGGGGTTAGGCCCGTAGCCAAAACAACAACCAATCCACACACCTCTACCGAAGAGGCTCACAACCAAACACTATCACCTCTACCTAAGAGGGATCCACAACACAATCACCCGATCACCTCTACCGAAGAGGGATTCACAAATATAAGGGTGTTTACAACTATGAGGTTTACAACAAACAACCTCAAACACTTCTCTTTCTTTTTCTCTTATCTTTTTCCACAAAAACAAGATCCTAATAGTTTAGGATAGAAGATAGCTCAAGTGTGGAAACAAGTGTTTTTGGAAACAAGCAACAAAGAAAAAATCTTTGGGAAAATACTTGCAATATGATAGAATTGAAGATCTAAGCAAAAATCCCAAAACCTATTTTTCTTTGATTTTCCAAAAACCCAAAACAAATAAAGATGAGAAGTTTTTGCACTTAAAACTCTTTTGAAAACTCTTTTAAACACCTCAGAAAACTGGAAATTTTTCTCTTAGAAAACTTGGCCAAAATCCCCAAAGAGATGGGGTTTATATAGCCCCTATACAAAACTAGCCGTTAGGCTGAGTTGGCAGTCTGACAGACTGCCGGTCGACCGGTCCGGTCGACCGCCAACGGTCAAAAATGTGACCGTTGGGCAATAGCGGTCGACCGGCCCGGTCGACCGAAACATCCTGAGAGCAGAACTCTCATCTCGGTCGACCGGCCCGGTCGACCGTCCCAGAGACTCCAAAACGTGCACAGACTTATGCACGTCGGTCGACCGTCCCGGTCGACCGGCCTATGGTGCGGTCGACCGGTCCGGTCGACCGACTTGGCCTGTCAGCCAGTCCTCAGTTCTGCACAGATACGGGATTTGAAAATAGGTCTTTTCACTCAATAAAAATCCCATAAATTCACAGTAAATCAAAAAAATAGTTTTAATCACAATAAAAACTGTTTTTCTAAAAATATGTTTTTCTAAAACTTGTTTTATCATTTTACTTTGATAATCAAACTTGTGATAAAAATTTCAAGACATATATCAATCATATCAATTCATTTTTGTGTCTTGCCAATTTTATCAAAAACAAAACTTGTATTTTATCAAACTAGAATTTTCCAAAACATGAATAGGATAGTCAAAATAAGTTTGTTTAAAAAATTAAGCATGCATGTATAGAATGAAGCAACTATACATATATCAATTTAAACTTGTTTTGATAAACTATTCATGAAAACCAAAACTCAATCATAAAACGTGTGTGATTTGTGCACTTGAGCATATCAACTAAACTAAGCTTTACAAATATGGATCTAAAACACAAACTCTAAACTAGATACCTAAGTCTTCTTGATGATCTTCATCTTCAAGTAGACTTGCTTCAAAATTTCGTGATTCTCCAAGTGCAAAGGTATGATCTTTAAGCTTTGGCACCGGAATCATCATGAATAGCTTCTAATCATCTTGTTGAAGCTAATCACCAACCTAATATCCTGTTAATGATCTGAAACTTAGAAACACAAGAATATTAGTAAACATAACTACATGAGTGTTGATCATCATCAAAACTAGAGTGGAAGGCCATTGGGCCAACAGACCGCCCGGTCGACCGACTAAAAGCAGTCTGCTCTCGGTTGGAGACGGTCGACCGGACCGGTCGACCGTGGCATGGGCCGGTCGACCGGCGGTTGACCGACAGACGCGTTTTCTGCTGTCCTTTATAGATTCGGATTCCTTTTTTGGTTGAGATCGAATCCAATCGGGGTTTCCTAAAACCCTGAGACTCTGTGGCTATAAATAAGGGTTAGAGCCCTCATATATTGTATCCCTGAAAATCCCTCTGAAAATCTCCCCTAGAAATTCCTTGAAGAAGGAATAAGTTGTAATTGATTATTGAATCAATAAAATCTCTCTCTTGCCCCGAAGACGTAAATACGTTGTCGAACCTCGTTAAATATTGTGTTGATTGCTTTTCTCTATTGTTCTCTGTTCTTCTCGTGTTGGGTACATCTCCGGCTGCAACTGTCTCCGTCTGCTGGATTCCTTAGAAGGTTGTTGCCGAGGGCGCAAGTGCAACAAGTTGTATCAGAGCATCCCAGGTTCGATGTGAGATTGTGTGTTGATTTCGAAAGCATCAATTGTTGTTTGGCGGAGATTGTGTGTTGATCTCGAAACGACGTTGAGACTGTTTGTAGGATCGTGTATCGATCTCAAAACAGCGTGTAGATTGCTCGAAGAATCAATTTGAAGGAGTAGATTACTTCGAAAACTCTTCGAGGGTTTCGTATGGAGGTAAAGATCCTATTTTTATCTAGTTTATTTTATCTAACTCCATTTGTTTCCGCATTACTTTGAGGAATCAGTAGAGAAGATGGTTAGAGAAAGTACATCAAATCCACATTCGTTGCGGATTGATGTGGTGAAGTTTGACGGCAAGAACAACTTTGGTATGTGGAGGTGTGAGGTGATGGATGCGTTGACATCAAATCTCGAAGACACTCTACGGTTGGAGAAGAAGCGCACATCAACAACTGAAGAAAATTATGAAATTGCTCTGATACCAATTGAAAGATCACCTAGAGGGGGGGTGAATAGGTGATGGCTAATCTAATGGTCACTTATGAACAAATAATGCGGAATTAAAACTAAGTTGACCAAATTAAAGCTTCTTATTAATTTAACACTTATGTATAACCAAGAGTGTTGCCGAATTCCCCTTGCGAGGCTCTGGACAAGCTCCTCTAGATTCCCCTTGAATGGGTTGAGGTGCCGCGTTGGCTCTCTTGGTTGAATACTAGTGTTATCAAGCAATCCCAAGCAAGTATAGCAATTTAAGCACAAGGGTATATCAAGCATGTAAAGTAAAGACAATGAAAGTAATGCAAGATATAAAAGAGACAAAGAGAGAGAGAGGGATAGAGTAAGCAATCGCAAACACAAAGGGTTTGTTTCGAGGTTCGAGCACACTTGCTCTACATCCCCGCCTTCGACACACGAAGGATTTCCACTATGTAAGATCCCACCGGATCTCTCCTCGGTGCCGTACACCTACAAACCCTCGGACTCCCAAGTCCCGTACACACGCAAGTCCACCGACTCGCCGAGGCCGTACCTCTAACCACCAAGAGTTCACAACCGAACTCCAACCACCAACAACGAGCACACTTGCCCGTTTCCTCAAATACAAAGAAAAGATCTCTTTGATGATCACAACACTTGATCACCTAAAGAGCACTCTCACTACAACACACCTATAGGAATATCTAGCAATGGATAGCTCAAGTGTGTGGTGATAAAATGAAGGAAAGAAAGCTTTGTTGGAAAACACAAGAAATCACTTAAACACTCTCTTGATAAAAACTCTTCCTTTTGATTGGAAGTATTTGCACTAAAATCTTGTAGAGAAACTCCTCTAAAAGTGTCTGAAAAACAGCTCAAGAAGTCTCCTAAATGTTCTATCTAAAACAGATGACAAAAACCCTTTATATAGGCTGCCCAGAAAAAGAGCCGTTGAGGTTCTGTCAGAGCTGGCGGTCGACCGCCGGTCGACCGGCCAACGGTCATTTTTCTGACCGTTGCAGCCACCGGTCGACTGGTGAGTCGACCGCTCTTCTGGAATGAACTGTCGGTCGACCGGTCCGGTCGACTGGCAATTTCCAGAGAGCAACAGGTTTGGGTCGGTCGAGTATCGGTCGAGTCCCGGTCGACTGATACGCACATGCACAAAAAATTGTGCATGTCGGTCGAGTGCCGGTCGACTACCGGTCGACCGGTCACTGAGAAATTCTGAAAAATCAGAACTTCCAGGACCTGGAAAATTTGGATTTGGTTTTGGGTCTTGGATAAAATGTTTTGGTCTTGAAAATCATAGAGTATGAGCATGTGTCATACTAATATCAAGGTAAAATACTTGGTAAAAATTCTTTTGATAAAAACCTAATTTTCCATGAAATGTTTTTCCAAACCTTTATCAAATACAAAAACAAGATATTTGAGTCCATTTAAAAGCATGGTGTGTATGGATATGATCCACTACACAATCAATATGAAATATCTATGTTTTTGAAATCTAGTATACAACTTGGTTTTGGTTAAAGAATATACATGATAGAAATACCAAAAACCAACAAATATTTTGTCTTAAAGAAAAATCTTTTTCTAAAATAAAAGTTCTTTTCTAAAGACAAAATCTTTTATGAAATCAATTAAATCAAGAGTTCTAATCAAGAGTGTGTGTGTGATATAACTTGAGCAATCCACCACTATTCTATCCTTTACATTTTTACTAAAACAAAAATACAAATTCTATACCTAGACACAAGTCTTCAACTTCTTGAAGTCTTCCCTTGAAGGCTTCTCATCTTCTTGACTTGGTCCAAGCTTGATCCAAAAACTTCCTTGGATCACCACATGCAAGCTCCAAATCTTGTTCTTTTATCCTTTGTTGAGCTATGCACCTACTAAGATCTTGATCATGAATCTGTCACTAATTAAACACAAGATCATTAGTAACTATAACTTCATGAGTTGATCATCATCAAAACTAGGGCGATAGGCCTTTGGGCCAACAATCTCCCCCTTTTTGATGATGACAAAACTCATGGAGTTATATATGCATGGATTAAAGTAAAGCTTCAAAGAAGCTCCCCCTTAACTCATGCATACCAAATAAATAAAAGATATGTCAATAAAAGCACATGACATGTATGCAATGTAGGAGATGCAATCATATAAATCAAATCATAAATCAAATCTTTTGCTCCTACTTGCAAGACAACATATATATGCATAAATACAAATCTTACTCAAAATCTTTCTCCCCCTTAAGTGAGGAAATCATGCATATAAAATCACAAATTCTTCTCCCCCTTTTTGTCAATCATCAACAAAGGGTTCAAAGAAAAATACATCAAACAAATTTTTCTCCCCCTTTTTGTCAAAAACAAAGAAATCAAGGAGGGTAAAATACAAATCAATCAATAAATTTATATGCGATATAAATTCATGAAGAGGAAGACGTTAAGTTAGCTTCCCGACACATATACATTACATGAAAGAGGGATGACAAGCCCTAATTCACATAACGTATAATATGTCATGCATAAGAGGAGATGTGAAGCTCCCCCTACACACGTATATCATATAAAGAAGAGTTGTCAATCTCCTCAATTTATAATATACTCAACATGAATCTATATGTAAGAGAGATGTTAAGCTCTCCTTGCATATAGACAATACAAATCAAAAATTTTGAATTTTTCTTATGAAAACAAAATTTTGAAATATCTTAAAATACAATATTTTCTTTTAAGGTACCAAATGTAGAACAACCAAATTTTGAATTTTGATACCAATTATGAAATACAATGCATAAGCTTGAAGATAAATAAGATTTGAAGTAAGCTTAGCATTAACAACTTTGTGCTTAAAAATATAAGAGTCAATTTTAGCTAAAGCACAAGTACAAATCATATATATGTATGAAAAAGTATATCAATTGAAGTAGATACATACATATATGAAAGAACAAAATATGAGTATATACAACAAGAGTCAAATTGATACCAATTGAAAATATCCAATGATACCAATTGAAAAGTAAGCATAAGTGTATACATCATATAATCTACCATATGAAGAATTCGAACTAGTTAAATGAACTTGTTTTAAGAACTAGTACGAGATCCTTCCATCAAGGAATAAGTTAAAAAGTTTTTCATGAAAGATCAATGAAACACAAGGCACTAAAAAGCACTCTATCCATAAAGTCCATATCAAAAAGAAGTGAGTGTGATAGTGTTATGTGAAACATGGTATCATGAAAGTTGCAATAAAACTCAATATTCCTTAAAATCATAAATTTTGAAAATACGAAAATCATTACAAATTTTAATATATGAAAATCATCAAAATTATATTTCATAGCATATGTATGTTTTGACAAGACATTAAGTATACATACATATCCCCAAAATACAATTGAGTCCTTATAAATAGATTTGCATGAAAAGCAAATGACTCAAGAGGTATCCATGTATATCTTAATGTTTTGGCAAGACAAGCATATACATGAAATGAAATCACATGATCATAACATAAATCCAAATGGGAATACAAGTTTAAGAATGTAATGATCATCAACACAAGGCTATACTAGTACATCTAATAGGCACAAATAAGCATTCAAGTACACATATCAATAGATTTATTTGTGCCCATAATATGTTCAAGTATAAATCCTAGTGTTGATAGAAATTAACATTTAAACTAATATTCAATACATGAAGCGTTCAAATCTTGAGAACATAAAAGAATTTATCCATAAAATCAAAAATAGGATCATGTGCAATACTTGAAGAATAGATAACTAGTTTAAATGAATTTTTGACAAACTAGTTAAAGATCCTTCATAAATATGAAATCATATGTATTTCATGAATAATACTAAATACATAAAAGTTCAAGCACTCATATTCCATAAAGCTCAACATATATATTTTCTTAAAGATAGAGTGTTCAAAGGTTATGTAAATAGTATCTACATGAAAATAGTCATAGAAGCCCAAATCAAATCATGACTAAAATTTTTATATAACAACACACAAAAATCATTTGTATCAAAACAAATCATCAAAAAAAAATTTACATGGTATATGTATGAATTATACAAATCCAACAATATGCATACATATCCCAAATATTAAAAGAGTCCAATATATATTGCATGAAGGCAAGAGACTCACGGGTATACATGTATATTTATTAGATTTGAATTAAACATGCATATACATGAAGTAAATCACAAAAATTGGCAAAACATGTATATATGAGAATTATCAAAACTAGATTATACATATGCATAAAGTGGATACAAGTGAGCATGAAGTTCAATTATTTAAGAGTCAATTGTAATTCACTATTTGTATATGTATACATACAAGTTTGATATATTCTACATCTACGCATGTAAATACCACATAAAGCACACAAAATCTTAAAACATGAACATGCTATGAATATGATAAAAGTATAAAGCATGTACATAAATAAAATAGGAGTTTAGAGGTTGTTACCAACTCCAAAGCTCCAAGTATGGTGGTTGTCCCACCAAGCTCCTTGATAGTGATGCAACCAAGTGTATGTCCATCATGTCCATTGCAACCACTACCAAGGTACCAACCTTCTCACGTTT
Source organism: Agave tequilana (assembly GCA_038442645.1). Taxonomy (NCBI): domain Eukaryota; kingdom Viridiplantae; phylum Streptophyta; class Magnoliopsida; order Asparagales; family Asparagaceae; genus Agave; species Agave tequilana. The sequence continues at coordinate 47,233 of JAVJIF010026372.1, forward strand.
TGTGAGATCCCACACCTACATCAAAATCAAAAGGTGGGGGTTTTGGTACCCATGTTTTCTTGGGTCCTTTGGGGTTAGCATTGTTGTAAGGAACCCAAAATCTATTATACTTAGCAAAATATAAATATGGTTTCTTATCAAAACAATATCTTGCTAGATGGCCTTTGCGACCGCAATGTGTACAAATGTACACCTTAGCATGATGCTTATGAGTGTGATTGTGATCGTGATGTGCACCATAAGCATGAGCATGATGAGTATGATGATGTGCATGAGCATGAGGAACTTGTTTCTTTTGAAACAAAGATTCCAACTTAGAATGATTGAATGCACATGTGCTCAAATTAGAGCTCAAATTATTCATCTTATTTTTCATATTCTCAATCTCATTAGATGTGGCATGAATAGCATGATGAGATGAAGAATCATTTTTCTTTTTCTTTTTACAAACATTATCTTTTTCTTTTTCAACAAATTTTCTTTTTAAAGATTTATTTTCTTCCAAAATACTTTCTTTTTGTTTTTCAACCATAGCAATATTATCCTTCAAAATAGTGTTCCCTTCACATAAATCATTCAATTTAGACATAAGGGAAACATTCTCATTTTCAAATCATTATTTTCTTTTTCTAAACATGCAAGTTTATTTCTAAAAGAATCATTTTCATTAAGCATGCAATCAAATTCCTTTTTCAAAATCTTGTTATCTTTTTCTAAACATGCAATGTTATCTCTACATGAATCATGATCTACATGTATGCTAGCAATGTCCTTTTTCAAAATTTTATTTTCTTTCTTAATTATGTCATATCTTTCAAGCAATAATTGGCATAAAGAATTTAGCTCATCATATGACATACTAGCATCCTCATCATCGGATTCGGTATTTACCTCAAGGGGGTCATCCCCTTGGACCATGTAGCACTTGTTGGAGGTGTCGCTTCCAACATCCGAATCGCTCCCCGCAAGGTATTGTTCATTTTCGCCAAGGGAGATGAGGGTGTTCCAAACTACAAAAGCCATATCAATATTAGCAACCCTAAATAAGTAATCATCATTTAGGGTACTCTTCAAAGCATTTAGGGCTTTTGTATTAGCCTCAAAATTCTTACCATCTATACAATAAGCATTATTAGTAGTGGCAAGATATACATTATAACCTAGGGCTTTGAGGAATAATGACATCTTAACTTTCCAAATGTGGATGTTAAGAATGTCAAAGGTGGGTGGTGACATAAAGTCCATGGTGAGGTGTGTGTGTACAACAAATATTGTGATTAGCCCAAATGTAGGATCTTTAACTCTTAGGTTGTTAGACCCTTATCAAGAGCACTAGCTCTGATACCAATTGAAATTGCTCTGATACCAATTGAAAGATCACCTAGAGGGGGGGTGAATAGGTGATGGCTAATCTAATGGTCACTTATGAACAAATAATGCGGAATTAAAACTAAGTTGACCAAATTAAAGCTTCTTATTAATTTAACACTTATGTATAACCAAGAGTGTTGCCGAATTCCCCTTGCGAGGCTCTGGACAAGCTCCTCTAGATTCCCCTTGAATGGGTTGAGGTGCCGCGTTGGCTCTCTTGGTTGAATACTAGTGTTATCAAGCAATCCCAAGCAAGTATAGCAATTTAAGCACAAGGGTATATCAAGCATGTAAAGTAAAGACAATGAAAGTAATGCAAGATATAAAAGAGACAAAGAGAGAGAGAGGGATAGAGTAAGCAATCGCAAACACAAAGGGTTTGTTTCGAGGTTCGAGCACACTTGCTCTACATCCCCGCCTTCGACACACGAAGGATTTCCACTATGTAAGATCCCACCGGATCTCTCCTCGGTGCCGTACACCTACAAACCCTCGGACTCCCAAGTCCCGTACACACGCAAGTCCACCGACTCGCCGAGGCCGTACCTCTAACCACCAAGAGTTCACAACCGAACTCCAACCACCAACAACGAGCACACTTGCCCGTTTCCTCAAATACAAAGAAAAGATCTCTTTGATGATCACAACACTTGATCACCTAAAGAGCACTCTCACTACAACACACCTATAGGAATATCTAGCAATGGATAGCTCAAGTGTGTGGTGAGAAAATGAAGGAAAGAAAGCTTTGTTGGAAAACACAAGAAATCACTTAAACACTCTCTTGATAAAAACTCTTCCTTTTGATTGGAAGTATTTGCACTAAAATCTTGTAGAGAAACTCCTCTAAAAGTGTCTGAAAAACAGCTCAAGAAGTCTCCTAAATGTTCTATCTAAAACAGATGACAAAAACCCTTTATATAGGCTGCCCAGAAAAAGAGCCGTTGAGGTTCTGTCAGAGCTGGCGGTCGACCGCCGGTCGACCGGCCAACGGTCATTTTTCTGACCGTTGCAGCCACCGGTCGACTGGTGAGTCGACCGCTCTTCTGGAATGAACTGTCGGTCGACCGGTCCGGTCGACTGGCAATTTCCAGAGAGCAACAGGTTTGGGTCGGTCGAGTATCGGTCGAGTCCCGGTCGACTGATACGCACATGCACAAAAAATTGTGCATGTCGGTCGAGTGCCGGTCGACTACCGGTCGACCGGTCACTGAGAAATTCTGAAAAATCAGAACTTCCAGGACCTGGAAAATTTGGATTTGGTTTTGGGTCTTGGATAAAATGTTTTGGTCTTGAAAAATCATAGAGTATGAGCATGTGTCATACTAATATCAAGGTAAAATACTTGGTAAAAATTCTTTTGATAAAAACCTAATTTTCCATGAAATGTTTTTCCAAACCTTTATCAAATACAAAAACAAGATATTTGAGTCCATTTAAAAGCATGGTGTGTATGGATATGATCCACTACACAATCAATATGAAATATCTATGTTTTTGAAATCTAGTATACAACTTGGTTTTGGTTAAAGAATATACATGATAGAAATACCAAAAACCAACAAATATTTTGTCTTAAAGAAAAATCTTTTTCTAAAATAAAAGTTCTTTTCTAAAGACAAAATCTTTTATGAAATCAATTAAATCAAGAGTTCTAATCAAGAGTGTGTGTGTGTGATATAACTTGAGCAATCCACCACTATTCTATCCTTTACATTTTTACTAAAACAAAAATACAAATTCTATACCTAGACACAAGTCTTCAACTTCTTGAAGTCTTCCCTTGAAGGCTTCTCATCTTCTTGACTTGGTCCAAGCTTGATCCAAAAACTTCCTTGGATCACCACATGCAAGCTCCAAATCTTGTTCTTTTATCCTTTGTTGAGCTATGCACCTACTAAGATCTTGATCATGAATCTGTCACTAATTAAACACAAGATCATTAGTAACTATAACTTCATGAGTTGATCATCATCAAAACTAGGGCGATAGGCCTTTGGGCCAACAAATTAGGACAAGATGAACCGTACGGCGTGTGGCTTAATCAGGTCTTGTCTGACACAAGACATCAAGTATCATGTATTGCATGAAACATCTGCGAGGCAGCTGTGGGAGATCCTGAAAAAGAAGTATCTGACAAGAAGCATCAAATCGCGATTGCAGTTGAAGAGTAAGCTTTATCGTTTCCAGATGCAGAGAGAATGCTCCATCAATAAACACATGAATAGGTACACAAAACTTCTTACAGATCTAGTTAATGTGGATGTGGAGATCGATGAAGAGGATAAGGCGATAATTCTGTTGAATTCTCTTCCTCAAGAAGAGTATGAGACCTTTACTTTTAAATTGATCAATGGCAGAAAATCCTTAGCTATAGTGAGGTGTCTGCTGCTCTTGTGAGTTATGAATGAAGGACACAGGACAGACTGTCTTCTTCTGGGAGCACAACAGCACAGACATTGGCGGTAAGAGGCAGAACTTCCAATAAGAAGGGAAGAGATGATCAGGAAAGATCGAAGTCCAGATCAGGCTTCAGAAATCTGAAGAGGAATCAGTGTGCCTTGTGCAAAGAGTTAGGGCATTGGAAAGTTGATTGCCCGAAGGCCAAAGGTAAGAAGATGGAGTCAAAGACCAAGACGAATCTCGCACAGTCGGATGGATCAGATTCAGACTCAGCGGTATTCTCTCACAGTTACTACTCCTACTGTTGATTACTCAGATAATACTGAGTAGATCTTAGATACCGAAGCTACCTATCATGTGTGCCCAAACAGGGCCAGGTTTTCTAACTTTGAGAAGCTAGATAGATGCTTCACGGTCATGGGGTGATGATCATCCGTGTAATATGGAAGGGTACAATCCATATCAAAATATTTGATGGGATAGTACGAGAACTGAAGGAGGTGAGGTATGTACCTCAACTCAAAAGGAATCCTATCTCTGTTGGCACTTTGGAAGCGTTGGGCCTTATGGCATCTATACGAGATGGTGTTCTCAAGATAACCAAAGGCTCAATGGTGGTGATGAAGGGCGTCCGCCGGAACAATCTCTACTACTTGAAGGGTAGTACAGTTACAGGTCAGGTGGAGACTTCTAGTTCTTCAGATGATGGTTGCACAAAGGCCTGGCAGATGAAGGTCGGACATGTAGGTGAAAAGTCTTTGCAAGCTCCTACAAAGAAGGGATCATTGGAAGGTGCTGCTACCTGCAACTTGGTTGGTGAACACGGCGTTCTGGACAAGAAGAAGGTGAAATTCAGCACCAGTACTCACCGTTCAGAAGGTCTTCTTGATTGTGTTCACGTAAGCGTTTAGGAACCTACTAAGACCGCATCGCTTGGAGGTCACAGGTACCTTGACATTGTTGGATATATCCAATGAGACAAAGGTGTGAAGCCCTAAATATGTTGGTGAAGTGGAAAGGAAGAATGGAGAAGCAGACAGGTAGTAAGATTAAGCAGCTACAGATTGGTAATGTTGAAAGAGATATGAATCATTCCTACGATTTGGCCAGAACACTGGTATTGGTACTTACTTCACAGAAGGTATATATAGGTTGGCTAAGGAAGTAAACCGTTCCTTACTGAAGAAGGTTCGGTGGTTGTTGTCTAATGCACAATTAGACAAATCGTTTTGGGCTGAGGCGATTGTGTATGCTAGCCATCTCATAAATGAATCGATTGCGGTAGGAGGTAAAACTCTATTGAAAATTTGGTCTGAAAAACTGCTCAAGATCATGATTTGTTGCGAAAGTTTGAAAGTCCGGCCTACTTTCGTGCCAAGGATGGCATGGTGAATCCGCAAGCAAAGAAGTTTGTGTTTTTGGGTGTCAAGAGAAATATGAAAGGTTACAGGTTATGGGACCCTGAAAATAAGAAGATCGTGTTGAGTCGGCATGTCACGTTTGATGAGACTTCAGTAACGAAATCTACCGTCTCTCAGTAGGTGGAGAGGACAAAGACCAAAGAATAATCACAGTGGATGGAGGTTGATGCTACTCCATCATCTCCAGTTGATTCGATATCAGTAAAGACTTCACCGGATGTGACACGGGTGGAGATCCTGTAGCCAGGGTTGATACTGAATAGGTTAAAGACATTGATGAGAATGTCAAATTGTTTGCAACCATTGAACCAAGGTAAAACCACGCATGTGGGTGAAGAAACATGAATCTCAAGCTTGTGACCGCGACAAGCTTAAGTTGAAGGTTGTTGTTCTCCATGACGGTAGAGTGAGGAGGTTCATATGACTCAGTCAGATAGGTTCGCTACTGAAAATTTAGGTACAAGTACTTGAGCTCGGTGGAGCTCATTTCAATGAATTACGGTTGGCTTGATCCTTTGGGTAAGGTACGTAGGCAGCCGTAAAGGCGCAGCCAAATTTGGTGATGCAACTCGTATGAAGCTGTTTGGATTCTCGAGAAGCTGTTTGGATTCTCGAGAAGCTGATTGGAACTTCACGTAAAGGTGGAGAGACTTCACATAGAGATGAAGTGTTGTGGGAGTTGGACTTCACATAGAGGTGAGGTGTTGAGATCTCGATGAACAGATGATCTTCTCGTGAGAAGACAGTTGAGCTTGCATAAAGAAAGTGTGCATCTAGTTTGTGAAGCCGGTGATGGTATTTGGTGTGCTCTACTCAGACTTGGCTGGACCGTCAGCTGAAGACATATAGACTGGAGAGAGCCAGTGAATTAGGGAGTCAGTGTTGACTCATGATAAGTTCTTTGTGAGGTCATGTATTTGCTGAGTTGAAGACGCATTCGGTGATCGGCATGTATGGAAGTTCTCCGAAGGTGAAGTGTAGGGAAGGCATATGTGGTGCATCCTAGTTGATAGCTGAGCTAAAGGTTCCAAGACGAGATCGTGTGTCGATATCGCCGAGATCGTGTATCGATTTCATCCGGAGTGCTCAAGCCGAGATCGTGTGTCGATTTCACCGAGATCGTGTGTCGATTTCGTCAGGTGATATATTGGAGTTCGTTAGAATTCGGTTCAGATTTGAAAAATCTTCACCGAGGAGGAGTTTGTAGGGAGAGAGGAGATAGATGAGGTAGAGAAAGATAGCACAGAGACCGAAAGGTAAAGGGAGCGAACGGTCCATTGCAGCAGGCCAGGAGATGCTCCCGGTCGACCGCCCGGCCAACCGGTGGAGAAGGCCGGTCGACCGGTGTGCACGAAATGCACAGGTTTAACCCCGTCAACCTTGAAGAAGGAATAAGTTGTAATTGAGTGTTGAATCAATAAAATCTCTCTCCCTTGCCTCAAGGACGTAGGCATCTTGCCGAACCTCGTTAAATACTGTGTTGATTTTTTTTCCTCTATTGTTCTCTGTTCTTATCGTGTTGGGTACATCTCGGGCTGCATCTGTCTCCGTCTGGTCGATTCCTCAAAAAAGTTGTTGCCGAGAGCGCAGGCACAACACTCACGTGCCAAAACCCAGCAGCGCACCAACTAGCTGGTAAGAGCTTTGAGACATGTCCATGAGCTTCTATTTCTTTCGCTTGAAAAGATTGAACGTAGGATTGCACAAATAATATTTTCATGTTGGGTGGTGGTTGGTGGGTTGTATGACTCGCTCGCCACTGGAGAACTTGTGTGACGAGAGACAATGACAGACGTTTGTTGCAAACTAATAGGGTGTTGAGGTTTTGAATGAGCAAGGTGAATTATTAATCTCGTCGTTGAGGTATGACTCGTTGATAAAAAGACTATGATTCAGATACGTCCAGAGTCTTTAGGTTCTAGTCTAAACTATCTGGACCTTGTTTTCTTAAAGAAAATTAACCTTTTTGTCAAATAAGAATTTAATTACTAACCTAGTTGGACTTCGGATCGCATATTATGCCTATGATTTGATAATGTTCATTGATGTGTTCACCCTTGATTTTTCAGTATCAAGTCCAAATCACAAGCGGCTGAAATTTCCCGGTGGCCACACAGAACTATGATCTTGATTGGACCGCAGTCTCAGATCAGTCGGACCCATTAGTTCTAATTATTGGTTGATTGGCCGAGTTGTGAGTTAAATAAAGTAGAATAAACTTCTGATGGCGACAGGATTTCAAAAATGGAGGGCACAAAATAACAAATCGATGTGATATTGGCTGTTGACATCTCTTAAAAGAATATTTTTCAAGCGAGGGAGGAGGGCTTCTGTAACCCCCTGCTCCTTGGTGTACGTATCACAGTATCAGTACGCGATACGACGTACAAAGTTGATTTGATCTTTCTGGTAGTCAGATTGAGCCGATTTCAGCTTTAAATATTCTTTTCCAATATTTTAGATTTTTCAGGATTTTCTGGAATTTTTCTGGATTATTTTGGCAAATCTCTGTAGTCGGTGTCGACCGATACCGAGAATCGGCTCTACGATTTTTAATTCATAAACGGAGTAGAATTTTTAGAATCCGCTATCACTTCATGTCTTAAAATCATATTTTCTACGTTTTGATATTTTTGGGGATTTTTCTGAATTTATCGAAAATCCGGCCAAATCGGTGTCGCCCAGTACCGGCGAAACATTTCAGGATTTTTAACATACAAACCGGATTGAATTTCTTTAAATCGTTTTCATATTACGTCTCAGGATAATATTCTCTATTTTCTGTAATTTTTGGGCATCGTTCGGAGCTAGTCAAATTTTTACCGAATAAAATAATATTAATTAATTAATATAAAAATTATTTTACTCTTTTCTTTTCCCTCTTCTTCTCCATTTCTCTGGAGATTTCCCCCACCGCCATTCCACCGCCTCTCCCTCTCTCTCTCCTATAAAAACCTCTCTCTCTAAAACTCTCTCAAAACCCCCTCTCCCTCTCTCTCAATTCTCTCTCCTCTCTATCTCTCTCTTTCTTCTCTCTGTCACTGTCTCTTTCTCCCTGTTTTCTGTCAGCCACGCGGCAGACCACCACCGGCGAGCTGGTGCGCCCCGGTGGCCGGCGCGCCACCGGGCTCCATACCCACGCCTCCGGCCACGCGGCCGGTGGCCGGCCGCCACCGCGCCCCCAAGCCGAGCGTCGCCGCCACCCATCTTCTTCTTCTTCTCCTTTCTTTTTCTTTTTCTTCTTCTACTGTTCTCTCCCTCTCTCATCATCTCTCTCTCTCACTCTCTCTCTCTCTCTCTCTCTCTCACGGCGGCGGCTGGGACCGCCGCCGGCGCGCTCCTCTCGCCGCCGGCCAGCAGGGCTGGCCGGCTTGCTCGCGCGGCAGCAGCAAGAGGAGCTGCTGCTGCTGCTGCTCTGTAGGTGATTGGGTTCGGGTGTAAACCCGAACCCAATAATCCTATTGGATTTGGGTACCCAATAACCCTGAACCCGTTAACCCAAATACCCATTTAACTTAAGTTATGGGTTTGGGTATTGGATCCAAACCCGACCCGTTAAGAGCCCAACCCGCATCTGCAACCCAATAAAGGTAATCTTGCAGAAAACCCCCTAATAATTTATATTATTTGCAATTGATATCTTTTTATTGCATATTTAACCCTTTTTGTTATAATTTAGTATTCGAGCGATTTCTGGAGCATCCGGACTCCGATTTGGACGATCCTAGAACCGTTGCGATCGTGAGAAAGAGAGCTACCTTCTCCTCACTAGTTTATGAGTGTTTTTCTTTTATCAATTATATTTTCTCATGTTTAATGAAATTGATTGATAGATTTTGATTATAGATAAAAGACGGTAACTATTAATTATTAACTTGTAATTATTGGAAACTCATTGTAATAGGAATAACCAAGACTATTGTAAGATATTTTCCGATTTAATATAAATATAGGTGATGTAATAATAATAACAATAAATACTGACATCGACAACTCGGACACAATCATCATACCTGCACAGCCACTGACACTCGGGCCACTACTTCACCATCTTCGTGGACACAATGATTTCATGTATTGTATCACAGTCAGAATACTATCGTTACGTATAGACTGATCCACAGATACTCTATTACACTACACTATCACTAGACATGCGTGCTAGACACCGTTATTTCATGCACTGGTATCATCATTACATGGATACTATAGTTCAATGGACATGGTATTATATTATACACTGATCACTGTTATTACATGTACTAGTGATACACAGATATGTTACACGGATTATTCCTACACATATAGGTTCCACTGGTACACGGATATACCAATTCATGGAGTACCGCATATTATATTATTGTTATCATCGTTACATGGATGCTCGATACACAGTTATCTCATGCTCACACATCACTGTTACATATGCTCACCGCACTAGCGTACATGCATTTATTGTTTCTATTTTCTTGTCATATGAATTACTGTACATATTACATGTATTATTGTTCCATGTTATCCATGTATTCCTGTTTATGATTGTTTTCCGTTACTGTTATTGATATTCCCGCTACTGGATACATGAGCCGTTGATATGCGATGTGTGGAATCCCACATCTATTGTTTCTCGTTTCCCGTTATCGTGTTTTGTGCTATCAACAGAGCTCATGTTATGTTATCGTGTTACATGTACCATATCCTGTACTTGTTCCTGATATACTGTATAGTGAAAGATAATAAAGAGAAATTGGGTATGGGGGAGACTTGACGGTTGACTAGATCTTATCGGGTGGATGTCTGAATCCATTGTTTGTCCCACTACAGGGGACGGGGTAGTATTGGCTACCGTCTGTTACTCATGAGCATCCCGTTTCCCGTTATGTTTTAGCTCATTGAGATCCCGTTACATGTTACAGCCCTAGCGGGCTGGCCCTGGTCTCAGCAGCCAGGGATCTGTTTAAGGCCGTTGTCCCGGGTATGCACGGGATACACCCACCTGACTAGAGCTCCTCGACCATGGGTTTCCAAGTAACATAAGACAACAGTATACACGATAGTGACGTCGGGAACACTTGTTATTTGGTCACTCTCTCGTTTGGATAAAGTTACCCGTAGGCCATGTCCGGACGGGTTCGACTGGAGTGCGGGCTCCAGTATGAACTGCCAGTGGTATGGGACACTGGAAGAGATTGATTAAAATATCAGGTGATACGGATTGTTATTATTGTATTAAATCACATGACATGCTCGACTCATGTATATTATTGTCCCTTCGTAATTGTTACTATTGCTGATATGTTACATAGGAGATTGCTGATATTGCTGATATATTACATTGCTGATATCGCTAATATTTTATTCACTATCATGTCACCTATATAACTTGTTACATTTCCTGACATTTGTTACACTCCATGTAGTCACACACTATTGATGTACATGTTTACTCTGTATTGTATATATGCTGCCCAGACACAACACAGTAGTATGGTTATATTGCATGCTTCATCTGCATGTTCATTTCTATCACGTCACCGCTAGACAACATTCATTATTATATAAAATGGGAGACAACTATAGACATGATCCGATGATAACATGTTAAGCAATGACGGTATTAAAAGATGACATGATTATATTTTTCTACTGCATATTATATACTTATTATATGGTATCACTAGTACAACATCATGTATTATATATTAGTATCGTGCTTGTATTACTATAGTATATATTATTGCCTCCTTCATTTTACCACTCACTAGGTCGCTTTCTGACGACCCTGAGTTTGCGTGCCCAGGTTGGAGATCCGAGTCACCGTATTATCAAATAGTGCCTTGAAGTTACATAGGAGATTCCTCATCGAGACTATTCATAGGTATCTTTATGATTTATTGCTGTTATCTTATTTATCCTTGTTGTTCTATCTATTATGATCACTAACCTCTTTCTACAGGTATTCTTATACTTATTTCCTGCTGGAACCCTTATGTATATGGAGATTATATCCTGTACTGAGGCTTAACGTACGCATGAGGGTGTTTTTACCTCGCGTATGTACGTCACCATAATGTTTCCGTATCCTTGGGATCGGGGCGTTACAGCTTCCCCTTGGCTCCGCCACTGTATGTCACAATAACAACCAGACAAGTTGATACGCGCTTGGAATTTGGGACCATGAATCCAAAGGAAGGCCAACCTTGATGGGTTAATGTAACTCCCTGATCCTCTGGGTACAGAGGCATTACTGCGACGTACATACACAGAGTAAAAATACCCTCACATTTGTACGGTAAGCATCAGTCCAAAAAAAATCAGAGTACAGAAGCACAATGGTAATTTACATTCCAATAAAATAATATTAGTGCACTGTTATCACGGAGCGTAATCTAATATTATATGAATATTACATCACCATAAGGTACATAAGTGTGATTTACAAAGTGACTTATAAGGTATAAAGCTGGAAGAGGCTCACGAGCAGCAAAAAGAATCTCGAGAGCCGATTAAGAGGAGGCAGGTTAGGAATGAGCTACATGTGATCTACCGCTGATCCACCATGCTACCCTTACGCAAAGAAGCTCTACAGAAGGGATGCACTATATTCCACGCTCTGGAATCTGAACATGTGATCTAGGGATTATCAGAAAGCAACGCAATGAGTACTTAAAATGAAGCCAAGTCCATGCACATGCAAACATACCTGTACCAAAAAGTGTATCGTGTACTCAAGCCATGCAGGCATACAATGAACAGTAAATATAAATGATAAAAATAGAAACAGTATAAAATCAGGAAGCAAACAAGTCAAGAGATTAAATACAATAGCACATATATAATATCTTGCAAGAGGCAAGCAGTGTAATATAATATATAATCAATAATAATCAGTATTGTTTGTTATTTTAGTCATTTCTTGCCAATGACCCATACCACTGGCTATCTAGACCGGAGTTTCTACTCCAACAGGACTCATCCGAATCACGATATATCATTATCTGAAGGGGAAAGATATCAAATAACATACGTTCCTGGTATTATCATTGTATACAGAAGTGGGGCAGGTGTAGTCCAGTAACAAGTATATCAGAAATAATTACTGTAGCACAATAATAATATACTAGGCAAGCAAAATAACTTAATTATATAACAATAGTAATAATCAGTACCGTTTATTATTTTAATCATTTTCTTCCAGCATCCCATACCACTGGTTGCTCGCACTGGAACTCATATTCTAGCAGAACTCATACGAATATGATATATGAGTAACGATACCCGAATGAGAAAGTGACCAAATAATACCTGCTCCTGACATTATTATTATTAGGTAATTAAGTTATACCTGGTGCAGGGGATGTGTTGTAAACATAAGTTATGCAAACATCACAATAAACAATGCAACATGAGCTTAACATCAATTACAGTGAATATAAACAGGTTATTAAATTATTATTATTAAGACTCGTCCGACTCGTATGTCTAGGTATATGTCGTGGCGTCCCAAAGCACATATATCCATATATGAGTAAGATGAGTTTTGTTATTGAAAATTGATGAAGAGATCAATGAACTATGTTTACAATAGGCCCCATGCATACCCGAGACAACGGCCAAGGGTGTTGCAGTGCTGAGCCAGAATATGCCGCTAAGCACACATAGGGAAGAGTCTTATTTTTATGACCTTGGTAGGAAGCATATATGTAATAGTGAGGGTGCCAGCACACTGGCGGAACACCTGGTGACCTTTAGGTTGATTCGAAGTTTCAATTGTGCAACATTTGACCATTGTAAGTACGATCACACACTGATATTCATCAGTTTTTCCTGACACGGTGTAAGTTGTCTATTTTATTGTTTTATTTTCATGATGATCTTTTTAGGGGGATTTAACAAGAATATAATAACAGGGGAACAATCTTGATACATGAGTACAGGGAAGTACGAGAATACATGAGATACAGGAGTTCAAGATATCTAGATATATATAACAGGATACAATGTCAAGTCCCTGTAAAAGTAATAATCATGTATCAGGTGATTAACAAATCAGGTATCATGGTTCAGTCAGTACGCATGTAACAGATGGTAAACATAAACAGTAAATATAGAGTAAGTATTAAATCAAGAAGTAAGAGGCGGGCGGTATATCATAATTATACAATTAATAATAGTCAGTATCATCTGTTATTTTTGGCGTTTCCTACCAGTGTCCCATGCCACTGGCTATCCACACTGGAGTTCCTACTCCAATAGAATTCGTCTAAATCATGATACGTAGTATTATTACCCGAATGAGAGAGTGATCAAATAACACACGTTCCTGATATTATCATTATATATGGAGAAGTGCAGGGACTCGTTCAAGCAAGTGACCAGTAATGCAACATAGTACCAGAAAACAGAATAAAGAGATGTTTCAAACTCTTCACAAGCATAATAATAATAATAACTAATTATACTAATAAAATCCAAACGGGGCCAGTTAAGCTGGAGCGAAGTTAGGCCGTGTCAGCAGTATGCTCGGCCTATGGTAGAGCTTGGCTCCTAGCGGCGCTAGCGTGCAACTCTAAACGCTAAAGCGCTCATCTCACTATGTAGAAAGCATATGAACGCTATGCAAATGCTCGCGACGAAGCCACACTCGCGGCGAAATTAGACGTACACGAAGCGAGCATATGAACGCTATGCTAATTGTACGTGGTGAAGCTAAATGCACGCAGCAAAGCGGCTTGTGAACACCTTGCTACGCATGTAGCGAAGCTACACTCGGGCGAGTTACTGGTAAAGCGCTGAGCGCGTCCCGGTGGAGCTAATAAAAACCAAGATGGTTAAGCTCGAAGGCTGGAGAATAGTCGGAGTCTGAGCACAAAGGATAGAGTAAAGCCCGAAGGCTAATGACCATGAAGGGTCAGTCAAATTCACAGTAATCCAAAATTACAAAACAGTACACACAAATACAAGTACCACCTATATTATTATAAGTATCCACCACATAAGCACAAACACTATTACAAGCATCCACCATATAAGTACAAACATACACCTGCATAATTAGAGCTAAGCGTCCACACAAATATAACAAATGCTACGTAATTACAACTTTGCTCAAAATATTACAAACGATCACATAAACCAAATACTCGAATAACCAAAAAACTGGTACTTGCCTAGAATGGCTCGAGCACGACGAAAACTCCAGAGAACGTCGATGGCGTTAACGTGAAAAAAGAGAGGAGAGAGAGTGTATGGCTAAAAAGGAGAAAGGAAAGAGAGAAAGAGAATTAGAGAGAATAGGACAGAGAGAGAAGACAATGAGAGAGACAGGGAAAGGAGGGAGAAAGAGAGACAGATAGAGAAATAAAGAAAGAGAGAGTGGGAGAGCAAGAAGAGGTAGAAAGAGAGAACAATGAGAGAGAGAGAGAAGAGAGAAGAGAGAAGAGATGGAGGGGGAGGGGAGCCCAGGCGCGCGCGGCCTAGGAAGGCCCGACCACGGGGATGGCTGGAGGAGGATGTGGCCTAAAGAGGTGGTAGTAGTGATGGTGTGGGTGGTATGAAGTGGAGGGAGTTGTGGGGATATCGGTGGAGATGGGTGGCTTAGTGGTCGGCAAGAGAAGGCCGAGGCGATGGCTGGTCGGGGACTTAGACGGTGGTGACCGACCGACAAGGGGGGAGGTCTGGGGGAATGTTTGGCAGAGAGAAGAGAGGAGGGTGAGTTAGAGAGAGTAGATAGAGAGAGAAGATGGAGATGGCTGGATCTTGGCCGGAGAGGGCGCCGGAGGTGATGCCGGAGGAGCTGCCAAGGATTGCCGGAGTTGGGGTAAAGGACGGTCGGGTCTTGGGGGAGAGAGAGTAAGATTGGAGGGAGTGAGAATTTTAGAGAGAGAAGGGAGATTTTAGGGGAGAGAAGGGATTTAGGAGTGCGAGAGGGATGAGGACGGTTAGGTGTAGGAAAAGGGAGAAAGAAGAAGATAGAAGATGCGAGAAGAAAAAAGAAGAAGAGAAAAGAAAAGAGGAGAAGGGACTGGAAGGCTGGAGGAAAAAAAAAGAAAACGAAAAGAAAGGAAAAAAAAAAAAAAGAGAAAATAAGAAAATAAGAATAATAAAGTAATAATAAAATAAAAGGAATAAAACAATAATAAAATAAATGAAACGAGTCGGGATCTGGGCTCGGGCTGGGCTGAAGGTCCACAAATTACAGTTCGAATGCCAGTAAATACTAAAAAAATACAGAAATATAAATATAAGCAAAAATTTGAGACACATATCTGGGTGCGTATCCCGAAAACGGGGTGTTATAGTGGATCAAACATGATGAATTTCGCCCCTAATCATCAGCATCTAGAGATTCCCTATTGTTTTAATGCCCTTTGAAACACTTTAGTTGCATTTAAGTATCTTTATTATTATCAAAAAGAAAAAAATGAAACATCATCAATTTTTGTTGCACTTCCCATCTACAAAGCATTAACATAAAGGATATAATAACATTAAGGAATATAATAACAAGGGAACAAGCTTGATACATGAGTACAGGAACTACAAGAATACAGGAAATATAGGAGTTCAAGATATCTAGATATATGTAACAGGATACAATGTCAAGTCCTAAAAGTAATAATCATGTATCAGGTGATTAACAGATCAGGTATCATGGTTCACTCATGTACGCATGCAACAGATGGTAAACAAAAGCAGTAAATATAGAGTAAGTATAAAATTAAGAAGCAAGAGGCGGGCGGTGTATCATAATTATACAATTAATAATAGTCAGTATCATTTGTTATTTTTGTCATTCCCTACCAATATCCTATACCACTGGCTATCCACACTGGAGTTCCTACTCTAATAGAACTCATCTGAATCATGATACCTGGTATCATTATCCGAATGAGGGAGTGATCAAATAACACACGTTCCTGATGTTATCATTGCATACAGAGGAGTGCGGGGACTCAGTCAAGCAAGTGACCAGTAATGCAATATAGTATCAGAAAACAAAATAAAAAAATATTTTAAACTCTTCACAACCATAATAATAATAACTAATTATACTAATAAAATCCAGACGGGGCTAGTTAAGCTGGAGTGAAGCTAGGCCTATCAGCAGTATGCTCGACGAGCTTGGCTCCCAGCGGAACTAGTGTACAGCTCTAGACGCTAAAGTGCTCGGCTCGCTGTGTAGTAAGCGTATGAACACTCTGGTAATGCTCGCGGCGAAGCCACACTCGCGGCGAAGTTATACGCATACGACAAAGCGAACATATGAACGCTATGCTAATCGCACGTGGTGAAGCTAAACGCACGTTACGAAGTGGCGTATGAACGCCTTGTTGTTGGCTTAAAGGCTCAATCACCCTAGTTTTGATGATGATTAACTCATGTAGTTATAGTACTTATGTTTTTGTGTTCATTTAGTTTCGGATTTGCAATCAAGATGTTAGTCGGTGTTTAGTTTCAACAAAAAAATTCGAAGTCAAGTTTTGAAGCTAGCTTATGTTGATTCAAGAGCTCGCGCTTCAATATCGCATTAAGTACTAAAAGAGGAGTCTAGGTCATGCATCAAGTTTGGACCTAGTCAAGATGGAGAAGAAATTTTTCAAGAGAAGATTTTCAGGACTTGTGTCATGTTTGTAAGTGTTAAGATTTTATTTTTAGATAAAATATAAAGGATAGATTAATTATGGAATGCTCAAGCTTATACACACACATAAAAGTTTAGTTTTCAAAAAATACGATTTTTGTCTTAAGCTTTAAATTCTATGCCTCAAAAATAGTTCACATGTTTGTAATATATGTTGATTTTTTATCACACTTATTTGTATTTCAAAGTATTTCAATAAAATTATTTTTTTGGATTTTATAGAGATTTATAGAATTTAAGATGTATTTTAAAAAGTTGTTAAAACTGTTTTTTAGCTGTTGCGATTGACCGACCGGTCGACCGAAGGCTGAGCCGATCGACCGAACGGTCGATTGATGTACACAAGACATGCACATGCCCATGTGACTTGAGCTTAGTCAACCGACCGATCAACCGAGTAGAGCTCGGCCGACCGACTGGCCGACCAACTGAGTTTGGTGAATTCTCGAGTTTTCTCGGTTGACCGGGCGGCCGACCGTTCTGCTGATCTGCTCGACATCCTTATAGTTTTCTGACCATAAATTTTTATTTTTATATTCAACCAACATGATTTAAATTGAATTTCAAATAAACTTTCAGGGTTACATTTCTTATCCAATAATCATTTTCTGATTAAAATGTAAAGATGTCAAATATTGGGTTGAAGTCTATTCTTATTTTAAAAACAGTTTACAGTTTCTAGTTTGACACCTTTTAGTATTTTGTTGATAATGTTCTACTCCGAAATGATATAGTTTTGATTTAAGTTCCATTAGAAAGAAAACTTCAAGATCTACAAGTTCATTCTATAATACTTATTTTCAAGTTCTAACATTTTAGGCCTTAAAACTGTACTCTAATTTAACCCCTATTGCACAGTCTGGGTCTGAGGTCGGTTGACCGTCCAGTCGACTACCAAACTCCAATGGTCAGAAATTTGACCGTTGGTCGGTCGACTGAGTAGTTTTTAAATCATAACAGCTAGTTTTTCTTATCCTATAAATATGGGGTTTTTTTGTGAGTTTTAAACAAGTTTTTCTAGAACTTATTTTCCCATCTTCAATAGAGTTTTCCCAGCAAGTTTTTAGAGCTTCATTGTCATATCAAAAGAGAGATTATCAAGAGTAATTCTCTTGAGTTTTCAAAAGCTTTTCTTTGAGTTTTTCACTTTCACATCTATCTTGTTTTCTCACACAAGTTTGAGCTATCAATTGCTATATCCATCCTCTATAGGATCTTTGTTTGTTAGAGTATTTGTTGGTGATCAAGAGAAGTGATCACCAACTATTCCACCTTTGTATTTGGAGAAGTTATAGAGGTTGCGGCCTCTACGAGCTTGCGGGTTCGTGTGTGTTATTCTTGCGGGAACAAGTGAGGACTTGCGGGTCCAAGAGTTCTTGAGGGATCTCATTGTAGGTGTTGTGACACCGATTGATCTTACGGGATCAATTATAGTAGAAATCCTTCATAGTGGTGAAGGCGGGGACGTAGAGCAAGTGGCTCAAACCTCGAAACAAATCTCTCTTGTTTGCGATTGCTTATCTCTCTCTCACTTGTGTTTATATATCTTGCATACTTTTATTGTTTACATTCTCACATGCTTGATATACTTGTGCTTTATTGATATACATGCTTGTGTTGTTTTAATATCTTGCATGCTCTTGTATTGATCATATCCTTACACGCTTGATATTTTCATTGTGCTTTTGTGCACACATGCATCAAATCAAGAGAGCTAAAGTAGCACCTCAACTCTTACTCTAGAGGAATCTTGAGGAGAAATTTAGAGCCTTTCACTAGGAATTCGGCTTCACTTTATGGGTAAACAAAGTGTGTTTATTTAGTTTACATAATTAGTTTGTAATTCCGCATTAGTTTTGCATTAGATTAGCTAGTCACCTATTCACCCCCTCTAGGTGACTTATACTTGCTACGCACGCGGCGAAGCTATGCTGCGGCGAGTTACTGGTAAAGCGTTGAGCTCTGAACTCACCTCCCGGTAGAGCTAATAAAAACCCAGAGGGTTAAGCTCGAAGGTTAGAGAATAGCCGGAGTCTGAACCCAAAGACTAGAGTAAAGCCCGAAGGCTAATGACCACGAAGGGTCAGTCAAATTCATAGTAATCTGAAAACAGTACACACAAATACAAGTATCGCCTATACTGTTACAAGCATCCACCATATAAGTACAAACACTATTACAAATATCCACCACATAAGTACAAACATACACACCTACATAATTACAGATAATTGTCCACACAAATATAACATACGCTACACAATTACAACTTTGTCCACGATATTACAACGATCACATAAACTAAATACTCGAATAACCTAAAATCTAGTACTCACCTGGAATGGCTCGAGCACGATGAAAACTCCAGAGAACGTCGATGGCGTTAACGCAGAAAGAGAGGAGAGAGTGCGCGACTAGAAAGGAGAGAGGAAAAAGAGAAAGAGAATTAGAAAGAATGGGACAGAGAGAGGAGATAATGAGAGAGACAGGGAAAGTAGGGAGAAAGAGAGACAGAGAGAGAAATAAAGAAAAAGAGAGTGAGAGAGCAAGAAGAGGTAGAAAGAGAGAACAGTGAGAGAGAGAGAGAGAGAGAGGAGAAAGGAAGAGATGGCGGGGGAGGAAAGCTCGGAGGCTACGCGCGTGGCCTAAGGAGGCCCGGCCATGGAGATGGCTGGAGGAGGGTGCATCCTAAAGAGGAGGTGGTGGAGGTAATATCGGTGGTGATATGGGTGATGTGAAGTGGAGGGAGTAGTAGGGGTTATCGGTGGAGATGGGTGGCTTGGTGGTCGACAAGAGGAGGCTGAGGTGATGGCTGGTCGAGGGCTTGGACGGTGGTGACCGGACGACAAGGAGGGGAGGCCCGAGGGAATGTTTGGCAGAGAGGGGAGAGGAGGGAGAGTTGAGAGAGGGAGAAGGTGGAGGTGGCCGAATCTTGGCCGGAGGAGGCACCGGGAGGTGCCGGAGTTGGGGTGGAGGACGACTAGGTCTTGAGGGAGAGAGAATGAGATTAGATGGGGAGAGAGAATTTTAGAGGGGGATTTTAGAGTGAGAGAGGAGGAAGGTTGGGTGTGGGAAGAGGGAGAAAGAAGAGGATAGAAGATGAGAGAAGAAAAAAGAAGAGAGAAAAGAAACGAGGAGAAGGGAGTGGAAGGTTGGAGGGGGAAAAAAAAAGAAAAGAGAAAGAGAAAAGAAAAGGAAAAGCTAAAAGAAAAGGAAAAAAGAAAAGAAAAAGAGAAAACAGAAAATAAGATAATAAAGTAATAATAAAATAATAGGAATAAAATAATAAAAAATAAATAAAATAAATGAAACGAGCCAGGATCTGGGCTCGGGCTGGGCTCAGGGTCCACAAAATACGATTCGGATGCCAGTCAATACTAAAAAAAATGCAAAAATATAAATACGAGCGAAAAATTGAGACACATATCTGGATGCGTATCCCGAGAACTAGGTGTTATAGTGGATCAAATATGACGAATTTGGTCTTTAATCATCATCATCTACAGATTCCCTATCGTTTTAATGCCCTTTGAAATACTTTAGTTGCATTTAAGCATCAGAAAAAATTGAAGTATCTTCAATTTCTGTTGCACTTTCCATCTACAGAGCATTAACATAAAGGGGTTCAACTACTAATGTGTAACAGTGGCAATGACATCTGGTAACTTGATTCCAACTGAATTTTGAGTTTTTATCGTAAAATTTTAAAATTTGTATCTAATAACTTATTGAGTGCAATACAGATCATAAAATAGATTTAATTTCTTAATGGATCAAAATATGATAATCTGATAAGTCTAATAAATATTTTTATAGTCATTTTTCTTACTTCAATCTAAATATTCTCATTCTTTGTAAATATATCTCATGTAAAATTATTTAGTTATGTTTCAATCTAAATATTCTCATTCTTTATTTACTTACTTCAATCTAAATATTCTCATTCTTTGTAAATCATATCTCATGTAAATACATCTAATATTTTCCTGAAAATAAAAGCAAAACAACACATCAGAAAAAAAATCTTTACGTATTCATTTGAATTTGTGGGAAAAACTTGAGTTCGAATCAAATAAATTACCAGATTTTGTGATCATAGCTTTATTAATGTGTTCGAGTTAATAAGTATATTGTGGGAACTCACAATGAATCTAACAGAATCCATTCAGAGTCTAACCCGTTGCCTAATTTAAGATTGAATCCAGAAAACAGAGAATTCTAATGGTTGAAAAATATCATGACACCATCGTCATCCTCATTCTTCAACAGAAAAAAAGGAAATGATGGAAAAATCATGGCATCATCCTTCTGCATTGACATCATGGCATCATTCTACAATTTATCATTAAAAAAACTGTATGAACCCATCTTAATCTGCAATTTGCACTTTGAACCGAATGGCAACGGGGCCCACACCAAAAGTATCTCCCGCGCCCACCAACAGCAAACCGAAGCCGGCGCCCCCCGGGCCCCCACCCTATATTTGCGCCGATTCCCGTTTCCACGTCACAACCCCTCCTCGCCACGTCATTCTCGCGACTCCATAAGATTTTCCAAAATCGCAGGCAGCCCCCCCTCGCCTTTTCTCCTCGCCGCTCTTTTCACCCCCTATAAACGGGCCCCTCTCCCCCCCTCTCAACTGCGACTCTCATTTCAGATTTTCTCCGATAATTCGATTCTATTCATTGTCATTTCTTTAATTTCTTCCCCGTCTCTCAAATTCGCCTAACAAAACAAAGATTGCGTCTTTACCCGTTCTCTGCATGTTAAGATCGTCGACGCGGCGACGACGAAGAGCAAAGTTCCGGCGGAAGTTGTTCGGTGAGAATTTGCGAGGGGATTAGTGGTTTAAGCTTAGAGCTAGGGTTTTTGAGAGATGGAGCAGAGGAACCTCCTAATGTCGGCCCTCGGCGTCGGGCTTGGGTCGGGGTCGGGGTCGGGGTCGGCGTCGGGCGGTGGACCGCCCTGGGCGCCTCCGACTCGAGCGTGCTGACGACGGAGAGGCTGGAGACGGAGCTGATGAGGCAGGTTGTGGACGGGAGGAACAGTAATGTTACCTTCAACGAGTTCCCATATTTTCTCAGGTAAAAATCTCGTCTTTTTACGGTTCTTAATTATTGATTCTTGGATTCTTTTTTGATTTTTTGGTTATTTTTAATTTGGGGTTTGTCAGTGTGAGGCTGGAATTTGTTGGATTCTGGGTTTTTTTTTTCTTTGCTACCAAGTGGAAGGTTGCTGGTATATTCTGGAGTAGCCGATAGAGAACCTGGGATGTCCATTTCAGAGTGGTGGTTGGCAATAATAATTGGAGTTTTATTCAGAGCAATGCTCTGTTGTCCATCTTGGCATTTTTTTGGGAATCTTATCAGTATTTGCTGGAATTTTGTAGGTATCTGTTGTCTTTTGGTGTCTCTTCAATGAATCTGAACGTGATAGAAACTTGAGAATCTTCAAGATCTGGTTTAGTTATATAAATTTCAACAGTAAAAGTTTAATAATAACAGAAGTTAAAGATCTAATTTTGTTATGGTTAGATCTGCCAAAAACAATTATGCTCAAGTTATTTAAATGGAGAGGGATATGTGATTTCTGCTCTAAATAATTGAGTAGACATTAAAATTTGTTCTTGATATTTGGATTTTTCTGATCCCCTACTTTCTCTTGGCCAATTATATTCCAATGCGCCTTGCTTCACTTTCTTTGGTTAAAATTGACAACTGGTTATCTGATAATAGTCCTATATGAACATGTTGAACTAATCATCCCCTGTACTAATAGATCTATATATATGGCACCTAAATAACATGTTGTGCGTACTGCGTACTGGTTGTAATAGTTCATCATTTGCATCCATTCATGGATTACTATGGAGGGGAATTGCTCCATCAAGGAAGCGATGATTACTAGTTTATATTAAGAAGATAATAGGTGACAGAAGTTTCCTATAAATATAACCTAAGTTTAGTACTACAGAGCACAATCCCAGACTTCCTTTAACTGAGTTTGTAGCTGATACGATACTTCTGGATCATGTTATTGTATCTGATTTTTCATTCCACATTCACTACGTTTCTGCGTGATTAAATCTACTTTCCATGGTTGTATTTAACTTTGTTTGGCTTTGCTAAATGTTGATCATTTTACCTAGTTACCTACCCATGCACTGTACCTCTACAGCCTTGTCTCCTGTAGTTTGGATGTCAGCTCTCAGTAACAACCAGGCTATTGGATCTTGTTTCTCTGAACAACAAACAACATATTTGTTCACCTAGCGTTCAATCTGTGACAAGTTTTGTTCAATATAACATTTATGAAGAAACTAACAGGTTGTGTTGGTATCAGACAGTCCGAAACTGAGAATGAGTGAAGTGTGGTCATATCTTGTGAAAAGAAATTGTGGTTTGAGCACATTCATAGTGGCTAAAAAAAAGAACAGGATGAAATATTAGACATCATTGATGAGATGGTAATTTTTGTTGATGTATTTGCTTTGATATATGACTTCGGCAGTAATGGTTCGGTATACAGCACATTCTGTTCATAGCTGTTTTGGCTGCAGCTTCTTATTCTTCTACTTTTTGTGTTTGCACATTTGTGTATGGTGTTTTCGTTGCTACATGTAAAATGTTTCATTTCTTGATTTCAATGTAGAAGGTTGCAAGTTTAAACTAACATGACATAATGATCACAACTTTGTTTGCCTCATGTTGTTGAAAATAGGGATATATTATAGTGTAGTTGCATCTGCAAGTGTAGGTTCAAAAGTTTGAAGTGGTTTATTCTAACTGCCATTTCTAATATCACAGTGAGCAAACTCGTGCAGTATTGATAAGTGCAGCCTATGTTCATTTGAAGCAAGCAGATTTCTCTAAGTATACTCGAAATCTATCTCCTGCAAGTCAGGCCATTCTGCTATCAGGCCCTGCGGGTAGTTACCTCAAACTTGTAAATTGTAACTTGCTAATTGCTGTTGAGGAATTGCCCGTGTGTGTATTTTATGCTTGATACTGATATATGGAGACCCATACTTGAAGAGTTATATCATCAGATGCTTGCCAAGGCTCTAGCCCATCACTTTGAGGCCAAATTGTTGTTGCTGGATGTAACAGACTTTTCTCTCAAGGTTAGTAGATGAAATTGAAATAGTGCTTCCCCAAAACGCCCTCCCCTTTCACGGTGTTTTTAAATATAAATGATTTTAATATCAGTGTGTCTAATTGTTACAGATACAGAGCAAGTATGGCAGTGACAAAAAAATTTCTGTAAGATGTCTGATGATTATTATTTATATATTTCTTATTTTATCTTTGGAGCTTGTGTACCTTGCATTTTTAATATCTGGAGGGGCTTCAGAGGGGTTATATGAACTTTAGAAGTGATAAATACATTTCTGTGTGACATGACATGTGGTGTTAATTGTTGTGGATTGCATACCTGTTGTAGTTGATTTATACATTATTTCCTTGTAGTTTGTTATACAGAATTTGGTTTGTTCTAAATATTAATAAGACTTGCAAAGAGGCAGTTTCTCTATTATAGACTGGTTTCTCATTTAGGTTTACTTACTTTTACAGCCTTTCAAAAGGTCCATCTCCGAGGCAGCTCTTGAGAAAATTTCTGGTTTACTTGAATCCTTTTCCCTTCTTTCTCCAAGGGAGGAACCTAAAGGTATCAGTTGAATCAGTTGCATTGTAGAAACATATTTACTATACGTAGCTTTCTTAGAGTGTGATACTTGCATTTGTATTCTTTAATTGTTAGACTGGATGCTTTTTTCTTTAAGATTTATTTTTTTTAGTAATGGTAGATTGGACTTGGTTAGATGTATTTGCTTAGGGCTACAGCTCTCCTATCTGTTATTTTGAATCATTTTGTGAATAGATTATCAATTTGTCTTAAACATATGCTTCTGAAAAGACCCCTAGAAGGGCTCATCATTGTTTATGAAATACTAAGCTAAGTTTAAATGGCTTTTTGAGACTATATGGAGCCTTGTATATCATGGGAGCTTGATAAAATCCATGAGGTAGCAACACTTTCCTTTTAAGGTCATGAACAAGAGGGTGATTCTCCTTATCTATTAGTAAAGACTAAAGAGGCCATCAAAAAACAATAGCCACACCAGGGAGGGTGTGGATGCTGATTGTCCAGTAACAGTTACCTACATAATTGTTTTATCATAATGTGATAGTATGAGCCATGATATGAGTCTTCTAGCAGTCTACAACATTAGAATCCTTTGGGAGGGGATAGGGTGGTTGTGCTAGTTATCAATGTCACTATATATAGTTTGCTCCAATTGCCTCTGTCAGAATTTTAGAGGAAGTGACTTTTCGTATTATTATTGATGTGGGCAGTATCCCAAATATATAGGCATCACATTACATGATAAAAAAACTCTAATTCTAATATAATTATTTCTCGTAATATGAGTATGACTCTTAATAGCATATAGAAACACGACTTTTAGTAGCATATAGGAACATGATTCTTAATATGAAAACTACAATATGACTCATAATAGATAATTATAATAATAAAAACTTTAACACACTCTATCTCTCAAGCTGAAGCATAGAGTCAATCATGCCCAACTTGTTATAAAAATTAGTAAAACATATCCTAATAAAGTTTTCACACTGCTATTCGATGCCACACAGTTCACGCTGGAGTATTGATCAAGATAATACTGATTTCATGCTAAAGAAGTATTGATGTCGAATGTTGAAGTTGTCAATCAAAGCGTGAAGATCACATGATCCTTGAACATAGTTAGGATTTTAGAGTTTTTAAAGCTCATTAAAAGTGGAGATTTTGGAGATTCTCAAACTCAGTAGAAGAAGTTTTGAGAGATCTTCAAACTCAACAAAGTAAATTCTAAGAAATACGCACAAATTTTGTCATAAACAAATAATCTTCTTCTTGAGTTTGGCAGCATAAATTAGCGTAGATGGCGCAATACGAGTAGTAGTGGTTACAGTTCACTTAGTAGAGATGTTAAGAAGCAGCAAAAATCTCGACAGTAGATGATAGAGACTGTGTAGTTACTGCACTTATTGTTGTGGAGATGATTGGAGTCAGAGGCGATGTTGAGGTAGTAGGAAGGAGCAGGGGGTACAGCGAGTACTGCAGAGGTGATC
Organism: Agave tequilana; assembly: GCA_038442645.1. Classification (NCBI taxonomy): domain Eukaryota; kingdom Viridiplantae; phylum Streptophyta; class Magnoliopsida; order Asparagales; family Asparagaceae; genus Agave; species Agave tequilana. The sequence continues at coordinate 73,212 of JAVJIF010026372.1, forward strand.
GGGAACCAACTACTTAGTCGGTAGAAGCAGCAGAGGACTTTAGATGATGTAGAAATTGATGTCAGCTGGGATTTGTGATGATCGTGGCAGGTAGGAGATGATGGAGAGAGACACTTCCGTTTGAGATTTTTTTAGATGAACACTATTTTTTTAGGCGAAGGCAAAAAAAGCTGGGTTTATGGTTTTTGAAGAAAAAGAGGCTCGGGTTAGGATTTTTGCTATAATACCATGTCAGAATTTTAGTAGAATAGATCTTTGTATTATTATTGATGTGGACAATGCACCAAATATATAGGCATCACAATTACATGATAAGAAAATCTCTAATTTTAATACAATTACTTCTCATAATATGAGTGGGACTCCTAATAACATATACAAAGATGACTCTTAGTAGTAGCATATAGAAACACGACTCCTAATATGACAACTATAATATGACTCCTAATAGGTAATTATAATAGTCAAAGATTTAACGTACTCTAGAATATAGATCATTTCCTACCGGAAATTGGTACGTCCATCCATGTCAGACACACAAAGCCTGTCCTTCCATATTGGCACTTACAAATGCTTAAACCTTTGTTCACCCCAAAAAATATGTATGAGATTAAGTATGTTATGCTTCATGTTGGAAAATTTAAATTGCATTATGAATCAATTTCTCCTTGAAATATCTCTTGGATCCAAATGACAATCAATATATAATAGTTATATTTGTTGAATGATATGTTTTTGTCAAAGACATCTTCCTCTTAAATTTATGTATTCATGCTTAAAGAGTGCCATGACTGTTGGAGAAGACAACTTTTTTTCTTTATTCAGGTCCTTATGTTTGTTTTCTCAGATACTGGAAAATCTTGTTAAGGGTTATATTTGTCATGCTTCATATTTCTCTTGTCAAATTATATTATTATTATTAATTCCATCCCTTCTTAACTCTTAAGAGTTCCACTTTTTATAATATTATTGCAGCTTCATTGCGTAGGGAAAACAGCAGTGCAGATATAAGGTCAAGGTATTACTTACTGTGGACACCTTAATAATTGTTTTAGCTGTTTTGTCCTATTATATGCTTATTTGTGCTTATTGTGTATGTTCAGGGGGCTAGATAGCAGCAATAAAAAGGAAAATATTCGCAGGAATGCCTCTTGTTCAGCTGATATGAACAGTGTCACATCACAATGTGGTTCTGGGAATCCAGGTTGCTACATTTTAGTTAAAATTCATATTGTGTGCTTTTGGCTATTTGTTGGATGAACTGTTTGAGACCCTTCAGATCAGTTCAGTCTTAGGCCCTTTCTTGTTCCATCATAGAAATCTTAATGATGTTTAAATATGAGTTTGTTGAAGTATAAAAGTCCAATTTTGCCATTTTGGGTATATTTAAGGTGAACTCATTTAAGTTATAAACTCTTATTAGGTAGGGCAAAATGATCACAGATTATGAATGAATCTAACATTATTATTTTTAAGAAAGTTATGTTAAAAGTTTTAATATACTCTAATGATTCTACCTTCACAAATTTTGTCAAATTCTGCTCCTTACATGACCACCTTCTCCAAAGGGTCTGGCTCTGAAGCACAACTCCATGTTAAGAATGCTCCAAGGAAGATTTAAAAAAAAAGAAAGACCAAAAAAAAAAAAGGAATTTAAGACACATCAGCATGGCATCAATCTTTCAAATAGCCAGTTGGCACGTTGGCAAAACTATCTTATTGGTTCTGAAACTTATTTCCAAACAGCCAAGGAGCAACCCCTAAAGTTCTCCGAGGAAGACGAGGAAGATGGTCAGGTTTGCCAAGAGGGAACACAGTCATCTCCAGCCTATGTTGTAAGCCAAAGAGCCAAGTAAAAATCTATATCACTCAAACGCAAACACAAACACAATAGCTTAGGCAAGACGTGAACAACACATCGACACACAACAAGTTCCAAATCATACACACAAAATAGATACATTTTGTCCAATACATGTAATTTAGAAAGTTGCCGACATGGCACGGCTCCTTGTTTGTAGTGTCTATGTTGTTGAATGTAGTATTAGTTAGTTAATGGTAGAGTTATTCAGTTATAGAGTCCTAATCGCATTTGGAGTCCTAGAGTTGAAATATTATGAGTCATAATTTGAGTAAGATTTGCTCTTGTAGGGGTCTATGTAAGGGAGGATTGCTCATGACTTTATCTAATTGTAGTTTGTAATTCTTTTCAATATTAATAAAAATGTAGTCCTTCGTAGTTCAACATGTTCTCCCCTGTGTGAAAACACATTCCCTAAGGCCTCAGGAGTAAGTGATTTACAAATATAGCAACTAATAATATACCTTGCCAAAATCAAGCACAAAAAGTTCTTCACAAGTCGCCACATGTCGCTTAATCTTTTCCTGCCTTGTATTGTATCTACTTATTGTATTATTTCAGTATATTTCTGACCACCAGCACCAAGCAACCTGCAGTTACGAGAATATGCCACCATTTTGATAATAAATTTTAGTATATCTTTGGTTGCTAGAGATCCCACAAGAACCTGAAGAAAATGTTTGTTATCTTTATTTAGTAAAGTGCTTGAAACTAGTAGAAGTTACAAATTGAGAGGGGAGATCTTTGACACGACTTTGCTAGCCAGAAAATAATTTTTTTTTTCTTTTCTCAAATGATCTCCAAGTTTTGTCTAATAGGCAGATGAATTTGGTAGGAGACTAGATGCCTAAAATACGAATGAAAGAGTTTGCCCTGAGATAACCTTTTAACTGATTGCTTCATTAGTCATGATTTGAAATGTATCTTTGTTAGCATCTTAGTTATTTTATATTTCGAACCCTATAATGTTAATGGTTCCTAAATCCTAATGATTTTGTTGATTCTCAGCTCCTCTCAAACGCACAAGCAGCTGGGCATTTGATGAGAAACTTCTTCTACAGTCGGTTTACAAGGTATTTGTCTTTTCCATGTGC
>JAVJIF010026373.1:0-67364 GCA_038442645.1 Agave tequilana
CAGGATCATTGAATTCAAGATTGGCTAAGTGGGCACTTTTATTGTCTCAATACGACATGATCTTCACGCCTCAGAAGGCGGTTAAAGGCCAGGCCCTTGCAGAGTTCTTGGCTGCTCATCCAGTTCCGGAGCATTCAAAACTTCACGAAGACATCCCTGATGAGGTCTTCGAGTCTAATGCAACCTCAAGAAGAGGAAGTATGGCAGATGTTCTTTGATGGAGCATCGCGAATGGGCCCTAAAGGCAAGATTATTGCCGGAGTGGGGGTTTGTTTTATCTCCCCCAGAATCATGTCCTGCCAGAGCATTTTCTCTGACAGAATCGTGCTCCAACAATGTAGCAGAATATAATGCTCTGCTCATTGGTCTTTAGCTCGCCCATGAATGGGGGTACGCTACCTCGAAGCTTATGGCGATTCAAAACTGATCATCAATCAGGTTAAAGGCGAATACGAAGTCTGCCATGAGGACTTAGTGCCTTATTACCATACAGCCATCGAATTGGCTAACCTATTTGAAGGTTTCTACATCGGGCATGTGTCCCGATCTCAAATACTAAGGCGGACGCCCTTGCTACGTTAGCAACAACGCTAGCCTTGCCAGCCGACACCGAGTATCACCTCACAGTCGCAACTCGACACCTTGTATGCTTCAAGCACATGCTAAGAACTCGAGAAGCCTATAATGTCTCCACAGATCTTGAACCAAGAGACTGGCGCTTTCCTCTCATCGACTATGCTTTGCACGGTCTGCTTCCAGACTCCCAAGGAAGCGGCGTCCATCAGGCGAAGGTCTCTCCAGTTCTATTACGATCCAATTCTGAAGACACTTTACCATCGCTCATATGACGGTGTTCTCCTCCGTTGCCTTTCTCGTTCAGAGGCACAGGAAGCGCTTCAAGAGGCGCACGATGGCACTTGCGGAGCTCATCAGCCAGGTCCAAAGCTTAAAGACAGGTTGCATAGGCTGGGATACTATTGGCCAACTATGATAGCCGACGCCATCCAATATGCACGAAGGTGTAAAGCATGTCAGATTCATGCAGACTTCATACACCAGCCCTCGGAGTTGCTCCACCCGACTGCTGCTTCATGGCCATTTGAAGCATGGGGAATAGACGTCGTAGGGCCAATCAGCCCTTCTTCGACAAAAGGTCACTGTTTATCCTAGCAATAACCGACTACTTTTCAAAATAGGCGGAGGCTATATCACTGGTTGAAGTCAAAACCTCCAATGTAGTTCACTTTATCAAGCACCACGTCATCCATCGATTTGGTGTCCTAGGCGGATCATCCACGACAACGGGTCCCCAATTCATAGCCAAGTATTCTATCGGTTCTGCGATAAATACCGAATTCAGAATGTGGCTTCAACTGCCTATAAATCCTGCTGCCAATGGCTTGGCGGAAGCATTCAACAAAACAATCATCAAGTTGCTCAAGAAATTCGTCTCCTCGAATAAGCGAGATTGGGACGAAAAGCTCGGTGAATGTCTTTGGGCCTACCGAACCACGGTTCGGACACCGACAGGCAATACGCCTTTTTCTCTGGTATATGGGTGCGAAGCAGTCATCCCGTTGGAAATCCAGATGCCGTCATTACGAGTGGCCCTGACCACCAAGTGCACATTAGAAGTCAATGATCGATTGCGCCTTCAAGAGCTCGAAGCCCTGGACGAGAAGCGGCTCCAAGCTCAGCAGCATATTGAGCTATATCAAGCTCGAATCTCAAGAGCCTTCAATAAGAAGGTCAAACAGAGAGTCTTCCAGAAAGGAGACCTGGTCTTAGCCGTCAGACGACCGATGATTATGACGCACAAGACCAAAGGCAAATTTCAGCCTAAATGGGAAGGACCGTTTGTAATAGAAACAGTCTATTCAAATGGAGCATACCGCCTCACGACTGCAGAGGGCGACCTACTCATGATGCCGATCAATGGCAAGTTCTTAAAGAAGTATTATCCTTAATCAAGGATCCTTCTCATGATCAAGTTAACATTACACCTCTGATCAAGACCCTCGTGTGCGAAGTACACACAAGGAGAGCCTTTCTCTTCCTCCGAGTGAGATCATACAGCCATAAACCAACAGGAACCTGGCCGTGCACCAGTTATCCTAAAGGAGAGTTAGGGTTATGCAGACATTAACCCGATAATCCAATATCCTTACGATTAAGGATAGAGGAAAATGTTGGCCTTTAAGCCAAACATAAGTCCTCAAAAACTCATCATGCTGAGGGGAATAGCATGGCTAGCCCGACTCAAACGGTAGTCGGTAAAGGCATATCAAACCCGTTGACAGCTGGGGATTTGCTAAAAATCCTAAGGGACCAGTTCCCATTTGATTCCCTCTCCAAAATCACTTACCAATTCTCATCCATAGGATGGTAAGGCCACATATGCTTCGCTGTTATGTTAACATTAAACCTATGACAGCAATCCCCTCGTTTCTCCCCGTGAGAATGAGACCTCCAAAATCACTTACCAATTCTCATCCATAGAATGGTAAGACCACAAATACATTTGCTGTTACGTTAACACTAAACCTATGACAGTGATTCCCTCGTTTCTCTCCCGTGAAAACGAGACTTTTTCCAAACTCCATTGCAATTTTTTTGAAGCTTGGTGGCGTCTCATCCGGTTATGTCATTGCGACCTCTGAACCAGCAGACAGCCAAGTCTCAGTTTGAGCTTGTTGACATTTACAAAAGACAAGTCTCAACCTTGAGCCCTGTTGACATCTACAAAAGACAGGTCTCGATACTTGTTGACATTTACAAAAGACAAGTATCACCATTTTTAAAGCTTGGTGGCGTCTCATCCGGTTATGTCATTGCGACCTCTGAACCAGCAGACAGCCAAGTCTCAATTTTGAGCTTGTTGACATTTACAAAAGACAAGTCTCAACCTTGAGCCCTGTTGACATCTACAAAAGACAGGTCTCGATACTTGTTGACATTTACAAAAGACGAGTATCACCAATTTTTGAAGCTTGGTAGCGTCTCATCCGGTTATGTCATTGCGACCTCTGAACCAGCAGACAGCCAAGTCTCAATTTTGAGCTTGTTGACATTTACAAAAGACAAGTCTCAACCTTGAGCCCTGTTGACATCTACAAAAGACAGGTCTCGATACTTGTTGACATTTACAAAAGACAAGTATCACCAATTTTTGAAGCTTGGTGGCGTCTCATCCGGTTATGTCATTGCGACCTCTGAACCAGCAGACAGCCAAGTCTCAATTTTGAGCTTGTTGACATTTACAAAGACAAGTCTCAACCTTGAGCCCTGTTGACATCTACAAAAGACAGGTCTCGATACTTGTTGACATTTACAAAAGACAGTATCACCAATTTTTGAAGCTTGGTGGCGTCTCATCCGGTTATGTCATTGCGACCTCTGAACCAGCAGACAGCCAAGTCTCAATTTCGAGCTTGTTGACATTTACAAAAGACAAGTCTCACCTTGAGCCCTGTTGACATCTACAAAAGACAGGTCTCGATACTCGTTGACATTTACAAAAGACGAGTATCACCAATTCTGAAGCTTGGTGGCTTCTCAACCAGTTATGTCATTGCGACCTCTGAACTGGCAGATAGCCATTTCATCTACCATTAAGCTTAGTAGCGTCTCAACCGGTTATGTCATTGCGACCTTTGAACCAGCAGACAGCTAAGTCTCAACTTTGAGCCTGTTGACACTTATAAAAGACAGGACTCACCGATGCTTGCTGACATTTACAAAAGGCAAGTATCTCCCCTTCAGCCCCGCAAAGGCTAACCTCAAGATTGCTGACGTCTTAATCGGTTATGTCATTGCGACCTCTGAACCGACGGATAGCCACGTCTCAAAGACTACGTCCTCAAGCAAGAACAAGATTGGAGATTCGACAGAAGCCAAAACAAAAGAAAGAATTTCCATTAATGCCAAAAGATGGGGATACATGGAGGCACGTATACAATGACCTACAAGCGTACGCTGTACGACCTGAGCCGCTCTCCGAGGGCGTTTAGCCTCGTCTTCCTGTCATCAGCAGCCTGGGCAAGCGCCTGTGACCTCAGCTCAGCCTCATCAAAGTCTACCGCCTGGGCCAGACGAGCTTCGACTTCCGCCAAAGTCGCCCTCTGTGACAACTCCTGCCGCGCAAACTCCTCACTCTGAGCTCTGAGCTCTTCGAGCCGCGCAGTTTCCTCAAGACGCACCGGTATGGCCTTGGATAAGAGGAGATTTGCTTTCCTGATCATTTCCTCAGCCTTCGCAATCTTATCCTCAGCACCAAGAAGAGCACTAGTGGAGGCGTCAATTGCACTTCCAACCTCCGCTTGCCTTGTTTCCAAGGATTTCAAATCAGAAGAGACGGCCTTAGCAGCCTCTTCAGCAGCAAGCCGAGCCTCGTGCTTTCGGGCAACAAGACAAGCGAACTGCTCGTCAGCTAAGGACGCCGGGTCTGAGCAATAGAAATGGCGCCACTCCTCTACAGTCTTCTCAAGGTCATCCACCAGGAGTTCTAAAGCAGTAGCCTGATGGTACCCCTCGAAGTCCCGAATACTCTCAATATCACGGGAGAGGACCACCTTCAGCTTTGAGAATGGTACAGGCGAGCCCTTCAAAACTAGGACGATGGTTCGCTCCAAGCTTTTATAAAAGCTATCGACCAGGTCACCTATGTAATCATTCTCGGCCTCAGCCATTTCGGGCAGGGAGGCAACCTCGGAATAGTCCACCAGCCTGGTCGACGCCGTCGCAGAAGAAGCAGCGGGAACACTGACAGTAGCAGGACTAGCCGAAGGCGATCTCGGCGGAGTCCTCATCGAAACCAGCACGCCAGCCACCGCGGAGGTAGGACTGACAACCACCTCTTGAGCAGCAGGCTCAACCACCAGGGTTAGAGAGGTAGGGTTTGCAATCACCCTCAGTGCCGCACTCGGCAAAACAGTCCGCACCTCACTTGTTGATGTGATTGGGAGTGAGGATACCTCCGAAACTGTCGTCCCTTCAACCTCTGGTCTTTCAGCTGATTTAGGCTGATAGAAGGAAGGTCGCCATACAGCGGTCCAACACAGTAGCATCCGCCGTGGCTGAAGTGCTCATGTCACCCCTCGATCCTTCGGGGAGATCTACCGGCTTCCTCGAAGTTGGTGCATCTTGAGGCCGAACACCTGTAACAAGACTGTGGTTAGTCGGGACACTATATACAGAAGAAGCCAAGAGGGTACGACAATACCAAAGGATGATGTTGCCTCGAACATCTCGTCGGCTGCACCAGTCTCCAGAGGCTCCATCGAAAAATTTTTGCCTGAATCAGCACGAACAACCGGCTCGCTTTCGCTTGCCGAATATCCTGCGGACCACCCGATAGAGCTCGACGCCTCAGGACTTCTTTTAGAAGTCCCAACGCCTGAAGGACCAACATCAGCCGCGCCACTCCCAGACTCTTCCGGGTGAGCAGGGGAACCGGTTGCAGCCCCATAAGTGAATAGGGGATCATAATTTCCCTTGTTCTCCAGCTGCCTCAGCTCCTACAATCAAAAAAGGATTGATGATAAGTCAATGGGAACGCACAAAAAGGCGTATTATATGAACAAGGTTAACCTTACCCAGACCTGGAGCGAATTCACCACTAGTCGGTTCAGCGACCGACGGTTCAGCTGCTAGTGCGGCAGCAGGAGGAATCGCTGTAGAGGGATAACCCTCTACGACAATCGTAGGAGCTTGGCGACGGGGCTTCTTCGCCAGTGACTTCCTACGAGATCCGCTACCTGCCCACTTTCTCTTGAAGTGGACGTCAGAATCCTCTTCTTCCACTCCTCCCGCACGTCGTGGGGAAGACGTCCCACCACACCAGAGCCAGCCGCAGGAGTATCAGCTCCAGCCCCCATCTCGAAGCGAGGGCTCCCCGCATCAGAAGCCTCGCTGTCATCCACAGCGATGAACTCCTCCAAGCCGGGGACACGAACCCGTTTGCCTTCTCTCTTATCAGAGGCTTTCCGCCTCAGTCGCTGAGAGATTAACTTCACACCCGTACTATTGGCATTAAATCCAGGAGGTGTGGAGTTGGAAGCCGCGTACCACTGGCAAAAGCACAGGGTCGTCGAGAGGCCGGGATCCTGCAGTGGCGTGCGTAACCACGCCCCAGTGCCATCCGCAGTAAAGAACCGCCAGGCACGGGCCCCATCAATAAGACTCCCCATGAAAGCCAGGTCCGAATTGGGGTTTCCCACATACAGCTGGTCGTACCCGAATTGGCGGGCAAATTGACTCGGGACGTAGGGTTCCAGGTAGCAGGTATCCCCACTCCTGTACAGCAAGTGCGAGGGCCGGATGCTGACCAGCCACTCGAAAATGCCCCGACTCATGGGAGACCGCCCTGACTCCGCATCTCAGAATTCCTCGTTGTATCCTGCACCCCGAATGCGAGGAAAACAGCGGAACAGGCTATAAGCGTCATGACGACGCACTAACTTACGGGCCTCGGCCACGTAGGTTTTCATCCAAGAACAGCCTTCAAACCGGCGGAGAAGCGCCGTTCGAACACCCTGCGGAGGGTCTTCCCCAACTCCAATCAAAGTAGGGCTGTGTAAGGCGAACCACGCCATCAAGTAGGTGTACGGCAGACCCACCCTAGGATTGGGTCCATCGCAAGGAAGGATAGCACTCTTCCCACGTCTTGTCGCCGGCGGCCTGCAAAAAGCCTCCGTTAATGCGCGAAGGCCTCTTTGAATACCGCACACCATGGCCGGGAGAAGACCCAGACGGTGGCCATGGGCCAAGCGAACGGCGGGTAGCAGAACATTCGGATGGACGATGTCACCCGAGGAAGAAGGCACAACACACTTCTTTAACCAGACGGTTAAGAAACCGGCCAGCAGCGCCTTTCGAGACATAGGCCGACGGGCCTGATGGTGAAAGCTCCGAAGGGTATCACCCTTCTCATAGGGACCAGCGTCTTCTGTTACGACGATATCCCTTTGAGACACATCTCCATCCTTTCAACTATGTCGCCATCAGCAACTCCGCGATGAGCTGCTTCAGGAGCATTCTTCATGTCTGGGAACAGGTAACTTCCCCAGCTCTTTAAGCTCTTCGAGCTACCTTTGCCACCACCGTGGATGCTGGAGCAAATATGCAAGTGGCACATCAACTCCCGATAAGTCTCGAGCAGCGCAGGCTCCTGTTTCTCCAGAATAGCCAACTCCGCCTCACAGGGAAAGTACTCTTCGTATGGAAGAGACCCGAAAGGCAAAGTAGAGATTTCCCACATCTCATGCAAAGCCATGCCCAACTCGCCAACTGGGGTGAAGAAGGTCCCCGAAGCCGGGCAGTACAACTCAAGGATGGCGTAGAAGCACGCCACCTTCATTTCAATGTCGTAGCAGGTCGCCCTGACGGCCTCATAGAGGTTCAGCTCCTCTAAGTCCTCCTCGAAGTGAGCGATGATATAGTTGGTCAACTCCGCCCACCATGTCTTAGGAGGATGAACCCAACGGGAGCCCTGAAGTCAGTTGCAGGATAGTTCCCGTCAACTGCGCAGAATTGAGTGCCAAAGGTCTGCGCCACAGCCGGGTTCTCTCCCACTGGAAGTTCCCGCGATACCTTCCCAGGGTATAGCCCCATTATGCTGAGGGGAGGGCCCGCCCTCGAATAGCCGGACTGAAAGGTCAATCTCCCAACATGAACGGATTCGACGCTTCGGCTTATGCCCCACACCATCTTCCGAGCCTGAGTCACATTCACAAAGGAAGATAGAGGAAGTGCCGCTTAGTCGACGGAAGGTAAAACTTCTCGCCATCCAGTTGAAAGACCCATTGTCCTTCGCCTGCCTGTAACTGGCGATCGGGATCGGATGCGGCATCCCCGAACATAAAGTCGGGCTTCCTGTAAGTCTGACGGTCTACATCCTCAAGAGGAGCCGTGGTCAAGATACTCCGCGTGGTCTGCGGATGACCGCCTTGGATGAGTGTATCCCAGACAAGGGAGCTCCGCTCACTGAACAAAGAAGCCTGTCCATGGAATTGCAGGCTGAGGTTACCATCTGCTCCACTGGTCAGCCCAAACAGACTACTCAGGAGATCGGGAGCGTGATGCACTGCAAAGACAGAAACGAACTATGATTAGTTCGACATTCAAATGAATACGAAGACATAGAAATTCACTAAGGCATAGCCTCGCTCAGCAAGCAAGGCCAGCAAGGCGACAGCTTCGCGAATATAATTGCATTTTTGCAGAAGGCGTCCAAAGTACCAACTTCGCTTAAGCAGGAAGTGGTATAGCCCTAAGGGCTAACGTCACCAAGAGGGCATCATGGTCAAAAGTCACCCTTCGTGGCCATGACTGAAGGAACAGACCTATATCCTGTTCCTCAACAAGATGGAGACGGCCCGAGTAATGGCTTCGTACGGAAGCCTAAGGAAGAACTGTTCGGTTCATAATTCTCCTGTTCAAGGAAAATAGGGAGGTTCAAGGAAACAAGTTCCCTAATGAGGACGGATCATATTCAATCGTCCTAATCGCCAATGTCGGCTCCAAAGGAGAGAGACCACGGTTTCTAATCAGATAAGAAAGTCCCTTACCGGTGACTGGTCGCTCGATGACCGGAGGAGGAGGGCCCTCCGCTGCAGAAGTCGCCACTTCTTTTCCCGCTCGTCTTTTGGGCGCCATTGCAGAGCTGCAAGAGTTCTCAAGGTTCTCTGAATGAAGAAAGAGAGAAGAGGGAAAGTCAAGAAATTTCTCTGAAAAAAAGGAGATCTTTTCTGCTCAGCCCAATCGGGCTTTTATAGGCCAATCAGCGCCTGAAACGAGGCCTCGAAAAGGGCGTATGCCGCCGTTTCGAATTAATTCGAAACGCCGCCCAAAGCGCCTTCCCGAGAAGCGCTGCTTCGATTCCGTTAAGGGTTAACTTCGCCCTGGCTTAAAGTGCAGATTTCGCACAATCCTTCAAAGACTTCGCCGAAAGGCTTACCTTAGCCTTCTAAAAGGCGCTGACATGCCAGCCTCGCGAAGATTACCCAAAGAAAGGACTATGTCCTTAACTCCGCATACAGTTTAGCCCCGCTATGGCCAAACCCTCAAAGAAAGCAAGCGAAGATCAGATGATTAGAAGATGAACTTTCATTGATTTAAAAGGAAGGGTACATTGATATTACATCAAGGCTGTGTTTCATACAACACATTCAGTGGCTCGACAGGGTCATTTGCGCCAAAAAGCATACAAGTGGTTTTACCCGCTTCTAAGTCAAATCGACTGGACAAAGGAGGCCTTCCTCCTGCACAAGGCTGTAATCAGTGGCGCCGCAAGGACACGGTCATTATTCTCCACAAAAATGGCAGATCATGCCAGGCCATTTTGTTGAAGCCTGGCAATAAAACTTATCGCCGCCAACACGATAGATCACGTATCATGGGAATTGGCACTGATATCAGTGGTCTGACAGGTGGATGCCCTCCTTCCGAAGTGGATCGCCCTTAAAGGCCACCAAAGTTGAAAGTTGGCAATGATGCCAGTGATCTCACAGGTGACGCCCACTACCCCGAAACGGATCATCTCCGACAAAGCGGCTACCAGCCTCACCTCAGAACGAATCATCTCGTTTAAGAGGCTGCCAATAGCCTCTGGGACACGCACCCGCTGCCCCGAATTGTTCCTCCTGCTTAAAAGTAAAGCTTCAACCGGGGAAGCATAAGGCAATTTTATGGTTCCTTCCATCAAGTCACAAGATTGGCAAGCATAGCTCACTGCAATGCAAAATCAGAACAGATTAGCAGTTAAGCACAGAAAACTGCAAATCAGAATCTTTTGGGTCAAAGCAATCCAATTTCAGCAGAGGATAAGCCTCGCCTGCACAGCACTGATGGGCTGGCTCAACAAACGCCAAGTCCAAGCCTCACCTATATGGCTAGCCAGACTGACCCCGTGGGATGCAGTCTTAGCTCCGCCTATATGGCAAGACTGGCTCAACTATTGAAGAGACCCAGTCCTAAGTTCTGCCTGGGCAGCGGATTTAATATACAGTGATCTTTCTGGGAAGCTATGCCAAAATCCTTCTCTGCAGATCAGTTAAATAGAGAATAAGGGAAGCTAATCCCTGAAGCAGCCGCTGAAGATGAATCAAGAGAAATGAATTCCCTAAAATCGGTGAAGTCGTTGAACGATCAAGACTTACCGGTCCTTGGCCGGATAATGACCAGAGTGGGCATTCCCACTAGTTCAGAAATCTGAGTATCTCTTTCAAACCAAGAGAAGAGAAGAGAGGCAAAGCACTTCTCTTCAGAGGACCTCAAGTGTCCTATTTATAGGCCCCATGGCCTGAGCGCTGCCGCCTCAAGCGTGGAAGCACGAGCGCCATTATTAGGCATTTACTGTGCCTTGAGAATAGGGACGATTTCCCTTGGAACCGTGCGAAGGGAGAAACGTCTCCCTCATAAAAGACACTGATGGCGCCTTGAAGAAAGGAATATCCTCCCTCGAAAACGTGCAAATTAGAGAATATCTCCTCTCGATCAGCACGAAGAAAGGAGTAATCCTCCTCGTACCAGCCCATGGCAGTTGATCTCGGGAAAGCGACATGCCCTCCCAAGCGAACATATCTTCAGAAGCCCAGATGCGGGGCTACTAGCTGCGAAGCTACCCAGACGCGAGTCTACTTGATTCCTCGGCGATCTACATCCCAAGCAGGATTCAAAGCGAAGCTGAACTCAACCATCATGGCGACGTTCATACTCCACACACTACCGATCAAAGCAGTTCAAAGTATTTCGAAGTCTGAGCCATTGCAGACTTTCGAAAACTTTGAAGGGGTCTTGTTGACACTTAAAAGAGACAAGATTCTTATTGGTCCGAACAATGTCTAAACTTATTGACATTTACAAAAGACAAGTGACAGACGAGCTGAAGACCAGTTTTCACCCATCTCCAAGGGACAAGGAAGCAACTTGGACTCCACTGATCCAGCAAGCAGACAGTGAACCCGGATTGTTTCTAAACAGACCTCAGCAGGTCTAAAGATGCTAGCACTTAGCATCGCATGAGCCCAAAGGGATAGCCTCGTTTGAGAGGCTAATATCACTCGACTTCGCCTTGAAGCCAACTGAAAGCCTCGCCAAGAAGCCAACTGACAGCCTCGCCGAAAAGCCTCTTTTTCGGACTTCGCCAAGAATTGCCTCTAGCTCCGCCACGAGCTCAATGCGGGCAGCGCCATTATTGATCTGCCACAGTCAACCTTTGACCAATCAAATCTCCGGATGAGATCGGATCCAATCAGATCAAATCCAATTAAGATCAAATCAGAGATCAAATTTGGCAGTTGATTGCCGCAATCTCTTGACTCTTCTAAAAACGAGTAAGAAGATCAGGGGAAATCCTCCAACGATATGGAAAGGATCAAAACAGATCAAGAGGATCAACCAACCTACCAATTCTAACTCCGCAGAAGCTATCCTAGCCTCGCAGCAAGGCTAATTTTCAGATTTAAACAGATTTGATTCAATCTGTTTCCATATCTTCAAGGGACGATTATACCCTTGCTCTCCCTATAAATAGCCCGCCAGGGGTGCAAGGAGAGGGGATCGATCAATCAAGAGAGATCAATAGAGATCAATAGAGACAGAGAGACATAGAGAGAAGACTCCACAAGCAGAGGCTTCTTCACAAAGCACCGTGCGCTCTCGAATTCAGAGACCTTTTAGAGAATTGCTTTCTCTATCCAGGGTGTTGATACCCTAACATCGTCCTTCTTCTCAAGGAACCTCCGGAACCAGGCGAGAAGGAATTCCTTATTGAAGGCGATTTTGAGAAGCAGAAAGAGGGTTTCTACCAACCTTCTGTTCTCTGATTCTCCGAACCAGGCGAGAAGGGAATCTCATCGCTCGCATCGTCAAAGGGACAAAGTGGTCGCGCGCTGACCAGACTCCTATCGGCACACTTCTCACTTCTCAGAATCTCTGAGGAGATCTACTTGTAATCTTTTTAAGAATACTTGTAATTTAGCTCCTCAACCTTTTTTGTAACTTTTCCCCCTTTGCAAACATAATGGAAAACACTGACGTAAGCCGAAATTGAAGTGTTGTATCTTAATGGGTCCCACGTTTGGATTAAAATAATTATGATGATTGTGATAGCTGAAAATATTAAGACTGGGACCGTTACAAAATGGGTTAGAGAGAAGAGAAATTCAACTAAAGATTCTAGAGAGTGTTCTCTTATTCTCCTGCTTTCAAATACTCGATTCCTAGAACCAAGCGAGAAGGGAATCCTATTAGGAGGCAGTTTGATCGTCGGACCGATTGCATCATCAAAGGGATAAAGTGATCGCGCGCTGATCAGATTCCTACCGGCATATTTTTCCATAAATCTCTGAGGAGATCTACCTGTAATTTTTTTGATTACTTGTAATTTCTCTCCTCTACCCCTTTTTTGTAAGTTTCCCATGAATAGCAATATAACTTCGATGGAAAACATGCATTAGAACACATCTTAGCCCAATCTTTGATGCATCACTATATCACATATCCTTCTGCTCCTGAGGGCATAGCTAAGATTGGGATGTCGTTAGCTTTGTTTTTAATTCTTGAAAGCTTTTATCTTGATCTGCTCCCCAAAAAGATTTCTTATCATTCCGGTTTAATTGAGTCAATGGTGCTACAATCTGTGAAATCTTTCTACAAATCTTCGATAGTATCCAGCCAACCCCAGAAAACTCCGAACTTCTGTAACATTTGTGAGTTAAGGCTAATTTTTGATTGCTTTAATTTTGACTGGATCCACCGATATTCCTTTACTGGATAGAATATGACCAAGAAACCCCACTTGTTCCAACCAAAATTCACATTTTTTAATTTAGCATACAACTGCTTTTCTTTCATTATTTGGATGACAATCTTTAGATAATTTTCATGTTCTCCTTTGCTCTTTGAAAATACTAAAATATCATCAATGAATACCATTATAAATTGATAAGGTTGAAATACTCGATTCATCAGGTCCATGAATGCTGCTAGGGATTAGTAAGTCCAAAAGGCATGATTAAAAACTCAAAATGTCCATATCTTATTCTAAAAGCTGATTTATTCACATCTTTCAGCTTAATCTTCACTGGTGATATCCTGATCTTAAATCAATTTTTGAAAATGCACAAACACCTTGTAATTGATTAAATAAATCATCGATGCGAGGAAGTGGATATCGATTCTTAATAGTAACCTTATTCAACTCTCTGTAAATTATGTACAGCCATATGCTTCCATCTTTCTTCTTAACAAACAATATCGGTGCTCCCCAAAGTGATACACTTGGTCGGATGAATACTTTGTCTAATAAATCTTGCAATTGAGTTTTAAGTTCTTTCATTTCAGCTGGGGCCATCTGAATGGTTCCTTAGAAATTGACTAGTTCAGGTAACAAGTCAATAGTAAATTCCACTTCTCTATCTGGGGGCAAACTCGGTAAATTTTCAGGAAACACATCTGGGTATTCACTTATCACAAGAATATTTTCAATTTTTACATTAAATCTTTGTGTATCTATTACTGAGGCCAGAAATCCTCGACATCCCTGTCTTATAAATTTTGTAGCTTTCAAGATCGATATAATAGATATTGTCTGATCACTTTTCATTCTTCAAATATAAATTCTGAGATTCTTTTCATTTTAAAAATAATTCTTTTTCCACAGCAATCTACATATGCACCACAGGCGGACAATTAATCCATCCCCAAAATAACATCAAACTCTATTTCTTCTAACTTAATTAAATCTATCAGTATTCTTATCTCATCAATTATCACTTCACAATTTCTATATCTAGTGCTAGTTATCCTCTTATACCCACTGGTGAAGATATGATTAGTTGAAGTCCCAAGGATTCAGGGGTTGATTTAGTTTGCAAGCAAACACACTGGATACAAAAGAGTGTGTAGCATTAGGATCAAATAATGCATGAGTAGTGTGTCCTGATATAGAAACCATACCTTCCATTTCTGCATTTGACGCTGATCACACACGTACGTTTCATGTTTTCATATCATATGTGTCACACATCTGCATTTTTATTTAATAAAACTCTACTATTAATGTATTTTCATGTTTAATGGCGTGTAGGATAATTAAGGAAGAAAAAAGAGAGACAGATTTATCCAATTAAATCTAAAGGTTCAAAAGAAAGGGGATCGATTCAAATACAGAGGTTCTAAAGGCCATCTTATCTGAAGACCAAGTATATCAAATGAGATAATATCATTCAAATTCAAAGAATAAACGGATTAGGAGAAGACTCTATCAGTTTCACTGAGGATAAAAAGATAGATCGTCAAATGTAAAACTGAAATTCAAAATCCAAAAGATAAATGGATAGAGAGAAGATCAATGGATGAGATGAAGTAATTTAAACTCAGATTTAGACAGAATATATTTTAGTATTTGAATCATAACTTTCGCTATCGAAACTCAAATCTAATGATTCAAGATGATCCAGAAAGCAGACTTAAAAGGGGTACAACTCTTACGTTGATCACTATTTCTAATTCTATTATTTGATAAGTTATATTCAGCAATCAACGCGCCAACAAGCTGCAGATTAGAATTGAATATCCGCATCAAATCAAGTTTGGAGATAAGGGGGGAGTCAATTCAAAAATAGCCAGCTTCCCCTATCTTTTGACTCATTTCCTTATTCATTTCTATCCTATAAATACCTCATACATCAGAGACAGAGGGAGGATTAAGTAGAGAGTAGAAGTTAGGCTATTCTGCAGTTTGTAACTTAGATTTTTTATTTTCTTTTATGTAATTTTTATTTTATTTATGTAACTGAGAGGAGAGGAGAGTTTCATGGAGAAATGAGAGCAAAGCTTGTACTGAGGGTGACACCAGTATAAGTAAGTCTTTTCTTTCATTGTTATTTAATCAAATCAAAGTTTTTTTCTTCTTTACTCTTGTTTTTGTTTGATTCCGTCTTATGTATTTGTGAATCCAAATGACTCTGATAGCCTCGAAGTTACCTTGCCCTTGCAAGTGCCGTTGATGGCTTATGGTGATGGATAACTATTCATATGCTAGTGTAGCTTGCCCCTTCATTTCGTAGTGTAATTCAGGAATGAGGAAGATCCTATTTGTCATACTTCGCTCGCCTTCAAACAAAGATACATCGTCGATACGGGTCAAAGGTAAACAGGCGCCAAAGAGGTAAGTAAGTTTTTTTTAGGGTTTAACTTTATTCTTTTAATTTTAGTTTAGATCACCAACATCACTATCTCTCAACTCTATTCATTATTTTTCACTTTCCTTATACAAAATTATTTTCTATTTTTCTCCACCTTCTCAATCTACCACTTTCTTCTTAACTTAACTATAACTTTTTTCATTTTCTTTTCAAGAACTAAAAGGACTTTATCCATTTCAAGTGAACTAAGAGAACTTACTAAAAAACTTCCATCGCTAGTCCCTCCTTGTGGATCACGACCCGCATAGCCACTCGCTATTGCGGTAGTATTGAGTACCTTGCACTCTTATTCTTAAGTTCTGAAATTCTGTATTTTCTGTATACAGGTCTAAACTCAATCAAATTTTAGCGCCGTTATCGGGGAGGGACGGTAAGTTTTTCATTTTTTTATTTACTTAAACATTTAACCTTTTCTTCTTTATTTTTTAGTGCAAGTGCTGAATTTAGAAATCGAAGAGCTGCAGTTGACATATTACTACTTTGTGCCTCTATCCAAGAAGGCAGAGCATCAGAGCCACAATTATGCCGCTCAAACGCGACAAAAGCCGTGTTTTCGCGTTATTTATAGTGTACTACTAATTGATCTTTTTGCAGGTGCTTTCACACTGCAAAATATAGCTTTTGCATGTGTTAGATTTTCTTATCAATTTATTTTGCACACTGTATTTAATTCAACAGTAAAGTGATTATTTGTAAATGTTAAAAATGGTTTAGACTTGCATTAAGGCACGTGTCTAATTCATTTATATTTTATATTACTGTTAAAGAGTGCCGGAGCAAAGATACGTGTGCATAGCATGTAGTATTGGAATACTTTTGAATTGTTTATATTGCTTAAGTATTGATTTTCATATACACGTACACGTTGCACAAAATTAACTTAAGAGCTTGTCCTATAAACAATATAAGATGGGAAAGTCATTACTGATTGAGATTTTACCTGCACACAAAATATAGAATATTAGATTTAGAACAAGATGTGCAAGGTCCTCAATTCTAATCCGCGTAGCAGTGGCTATGTGGGTCGTGATCCTCAGGGAGGGACTAGCGATGGAAGCGTTTAAGTAAATTATCTCTTTTTTTTTTATTTTGTTATTTACAATGGTATATACAATGAAAAGTGTGAAGGAAATTGGAGAGATGTTGGTGACTTAATCTATACAAATAAAAGAAAATAAAGAAAATAAAAGAAACACTTACCTACCTCTTCTGCTCTGCTTACCTTTGATCCGTTTGCAACGACTTACCTTGTCCTTGAAGGCTTGCAAGTATGGCGTATAGGATCTTCCACCTTCGCGATCTACACTACAAAAATAAAAGACTAGCAAAAGAAGGCTTGTTCATCTCCATAGGCCATCAAGGGCTCTTCTTCAGCTAAGCAGTCTCGAAGCAATTGGGTCTCATGATTTGCAAGACATTAGAGAGAAACAATAGAATAACACAAGAATAAAAGAACTAAAATAATAAAAGAACAAAATGAACCTCGAGTCGATTTATTTAACAATGGAAGAAGAGCAAAACTTACACCGATTGTCACCCTCAGTACAAGTAGATCTCCTTCCTCCATGAAAGCATCCTCTCCTCTCAGTTACAAAATTACAAAAGAAAACGAAAATAAAAACCTAACCTAGATTACAAGTTAGCCTAAAACCCTAGATTTTACTTCTGTATTTTCTGTACGCCCTTTCTGTTGCGTCTGCAGGGGTATTTATAGGTGCAGAAGAAGGTAGAGTCCCAACACAACTCTCCCACAAAAACTGGTCCCCGGATAAGACTGGATTACCGCAGAAACGCGGCTTGGGCCGCGTTTCCGCGGCCTGGTAGTGGCAGATAGCCACGCGCTTTGGCGCGTGGCTTCCCCTGGTCCATCCATCTGGGCGTTGTCTTCTGGAAGTTGCATCCTGACTCTTTATCTCGGGATTTCGAGATAACTTGGGAAGCAAGTTACCTAGATCTCAAATCTCCCAATATCTTTTTAAATGAATTTCCTTATCTTTGCACTCTCTTCTTTGGCTTTTATCCTCATCCTGCAAGTGTTTAGGGTTGAATAGAAGTCTATCCTTCCCTCTTCTTTGTATTTGCAACTATTGCCCTTGTGTAATTGCAATTTTGACATTTAATAATTGCAACTTTTTTGCATTGGGCTTAAATATGGGCTTTTGGGCTTCTTTGAGGCTTTATTTCTTTATTTTTATTTCTCAAGGCTTGCACACAATAAATCATAAAATATTAGTAAATGTGCAGAATTATATGAATAAATATGAAAATGTGATGGTAAATGTAATGATAAAAATGCACTTTTCACTACCAATCACACCCCCACACTTATATTTTTGCTCGTCCTCGAGTAAAAATAATAAAGAAAAAGAAAAACTAAACTAGCTAACTCACTTTCGTAGGAATCACGGTTGCACTTAGCACGTGCAACAAGCCGTTAAACCCCTAGGTTACCCTAAAGGACGAGTGTTGTCTCGTGAGGGTTTTCAGCGGATTACACCCACCAAATCCATAAAAAGGAAAATATTTGAATACTTTTAAAAAGACTAAGTAATCTATAAGTTTTTAGGATCCTCATTTTTATTCATTCTTAAACTTAGTCTTTATATAGTAAATTGTTTTCCTTTTTAGGTAAGGGTCAAAATTGAATTTTTGTATAGTCTTTTTCGTTACCAAAAATCATATGCATCCTTATGGATTTTAACTAGGAATTCCTTAACTTGGACTCTCATGCCTCTTTATTATTATATATATTTTTTTTTTTCTTTTTTTTAATATGTATAACTTATCAAATTTTCTTTCGTGTAAGCATCAAGGCTTCTTGAGGCCCTCATACCTAACTAATTGACTATTAGATGTGTTAATACATACATAATATTTCTCACTTTTCTTAGGCTTTCTAATCCACCCATGTAGCGAACTTAAAGTCGGTGGCTCCCAAACCGGTCGGCTTTAGGGCACCAGGTGAGAAAACACCCCGCGGACTCAAATTCGAGTGAACTAGGCCACAAAACTAAGGACTTTATTTTATTTAGAACTCACCTTTAAGCGTGAATACTTATGCTTCATGAGGCACATGTATCCAGCTTAATTGGTGAAATTTTTTTTTTTCAATAAAAATTTTTTATGAGGCACAAGGGTCTTTGTCTTAGAATCCTAGATATGCATTAGGTATGCACGTTTCATTAAGGTAAAAATTAAGACTAACTACTTATTCAATTTCTCCTCCTATACCTAAAAATTCAACAATTTATTTATTTTGACCAAGTTTTTAGAAATCCTAATCATGATTTTCTTAATTCTTAAGACTAACTTAGATTTCTTTCAAAAGATAAGTCAAAATATTGTCCTTTTTATAATATTTTTTTTATTAGCAATTTTGGTTAGTTTCTAACTATGTTAGTATGTTAGTAAAGCCTACCCCCACACTTATCTCATGCATTGTCCTTAATGTATGAATGAATGCATATATGCATGAAAAAGACGAAGGGAAGGCAGAAGTTACCTCAAGGTGGTGGTTCTGGTGGTGGTCTAATTGGGCCAAGCGTGCTACCCAATCAAGATAATACAGTATTTCACGGAGGAACCCACCAAAAATTTTTCTTGTATAACCCACTAAAATGTATGTAAGATCATTTTTTAGCAATTTTACCCCATCAAATTTTCATAATTCATAATTATATTCAGAGTCAATTGTGTCAACCGCCTTGTCCCAAAATGGAGTGTGAAAAGATGGAATGATTGACTTGGACGTGGGAAGTACGGAAACGAATACCGACTCAGGAAAGAAACTTAAATCAAGTAAGGGTTCAGGAGTCGGGCTAGGTTCAGGAAGTGGGTCCAAATCAATAAGCTGAAACTCAAGTCCACAATCAGTTTCCCACAATGGAATGTGACTCAATAATGGTGATTCAAGTTCAGGAATGATAGGTGTGGGAATCAAAACTGACTCTAAAAGATTACCGAAGTCAGGTAACAAAACAGGAGTCAATAATGATTCGGGAATTTGAACTTGATTATTGATTTGAGAATCTAGGTCACATATCTCATTGAGTTCAATATCATAAAAAGAGAACTTGCCAATTTATCCATGGGTCTTTCAAAATTGTAAAATTGGTCAAGTTCAATATGATCATCAAAAATGGGTGATTCAATTTCATGATGAATTGGTACAGGTCCAATGTTGACTCGGGAAAAGTAAAATCAGGTGGAGACACGGGAGTCATTATTGAATCAGGAAGTAGAATTGAATCACCAAGTAGGAGATCAAGATCATATTCATGCTTAAGTTCTATTTCAGGAAAGGAATAACATGCCAAACTATCAACAATTGGAGTTTCAACAAGTTCAAATGATGGTACTGAATTAGAATCTTGTTGTCCAAAGCAACGTGGCTCGTCGGCTCTAAGAGAGTGGTCAGCGAAAGCAGAATTGGCCGGACGGAGAGAACGTAAAGATTGAACCACCATCATATCTATTTCATGATCACGAGCTAATCTAGCCTGAGTCATGGCTTCAAGCATCTTTTCATAGTCGATAGATGCATCATTTTGTGATTGGACTTGAAAAGAGGAAGTGTTGTTGGGACAATCGTGATGAAGTTGTGAGTCGGTCAGATTCTGTGATTGTTGCTCGAACTCACGCATCATCATGTCAAAGATTGATGGTAATTGTTGCTTGGACTCGTGCATACTCATCATTTCCAAGATAGATGTTTTCTATTCTGAATGGGTGGATCTGAGTATGAATCTTGGGAATATTGTGGACAAGGTGGATACGAAGGACAAGTTGGTTGAAAATTGGACTCGGGGAAAGCGAAACCCCATGAACTCTGTGAAGAGTCGAAAGTGGTGTGAAAATTATGGTCATAAGATGGGGGGTATGGGCTATATTCATTCGGATAAGACCATTCCAGCACACTAGATTGTCAAAATTATGATATGCCGGGTTGGTAATATCCGAAAAAGATGTTGGTGTGTAATATGGATTAAAATTGGAAAAATTATTATATGCCATATCACATAATCACAAACAAAAAGAAAATAAACAAATGAGCAAACAAAAAAAAATTCTAACCTAAGTTAGGGTAGACCTATGACCTAGACGACTCCTAACTGGTTAGACTGTCCACAGGAGGTAGGGTGTAGACTTTGACCACAAGTTAATCAGCCAGGTCAGGGCAAGATTGGTGGGAGGTTTTCCGTCAAAGACGTTCCTTAATTAAATAACCACCAATCTTCGGGCTTTCAGCCCTCAATCCCTTTCCTAGACATTGATTTGGCAGGAGTCAATTTCTAACACTGTTCCCCCTTAGGATAATCTCCTAATTGAGTCTGAGATGTCCCTAGGGCCAACGTCTACTAATTTTTAGTTAGGCTTGGGTTAGTGAGTGCTTGGAATATGATTTTTGGGCCAAGGAAGGGTGATGAAATCCCCACCTTATCTTGTTAATGGGTTATGCCCTTAGAATAAATTTGTGCAAGTGTACAAAATATGTAAATAAGATTCACTCAAAGCATGAAAATCAACCAAGAGATGAGTCCTATTCTATATGCAATGCGAACGTACCTTGCTCCAGCACTCTTCAACAGTAAAATAAAGGAATTGAAAAGACACGTGCCTAGGATGCAAACGTCTAATCATTTTTTATCTTTTTCAATAAATATTTTACTGTTGATTAATTAACAGTATACAGGTTTATCACAGAACAAATTTTAATAGAGCAGAAAACAAATCTTGCAATTTGTAGCAACCTGCAGAAAGATCTGTCAGTAATGAACTACTAAGGCCGCGGAAACGCGGCTATTGCCGCGGATCCGCGGCACTGTAGTAGGCTCTGATGCTCTGCCTTCGAGGGCAGAGGCACAGAGTTGCTATATGTCCACTTCTGCTGTTCCTGTTCTCCAAACCTGCAAACAGAAAGAATAAAAGAATTAGTTAATAATTAATTTTTTTTAGAGATAAACTTACCGTCCCTCCCCGGCAACGGCGCCAAAATTTTGATTGAGATTTTACCTGCACACAAAATATAGAATATTAGATTTAGAACAAGATGTGCAAGGTGCTCAATTCTAATCCGCGGTAGCAGTGGCTATGCGGGTCGTGATCCTCAGAGAGGGACAAGCGATGGAAGCGTTTAAGTAAGTTATCTCTTTTTATTTATTTGTTATTTACAATGGTATATACAATGAAAAGTGTGAAGGAAATTGGGGAGATGTTGGTGACTTAATCTATACAAATAAAAGAAAATAAAAGAAACACTTACCTACCTCTTCTGCCCTGCTTACCTTTGATCCTTTTGCAACGACTTACCTTGTCCTTGAAGGCTTGCAAGTATGGCGTATAGGATCTTCCGCCTTCGCGATCTACACTACAAAAATAAAAGACTAGTAAAAGAAGGCTTGTTCATCTCCATAGGCCATCAAGGGCTCTTCTTCGGCTAAGCAGTCTCGAAGCAATTGGGTCTCATGGTTTGCAAGACATTAGAGAGAAACAATAGAATAACACAAGAATAAAAGAACTAAAATAATAAAAAGAACAAAAACGAACCTCGAGTCGATTTATTTAATAATGGAAGAAGAGCAAAACTTACACCGATTGTCACCCTCAGTATAAGTAGATCTCCTTCCTCCATGAAAGCATCCTCTCCTCTCAGTTACAAAAATTACAAAAGAAAACGAAAATAAAAACCTAACCTAGATTACAAGTTAGCCTAAAACCCTAGATTTTAGCTCTGTATTTTCTGTACGTACCCTTTTAGTTGCGTCTGCAGGGGTATTTATAGGTGCAGAAGGAGGTAGAGTCCCAACACAACTCTCCCACGAAAACTGGTCCCCGGATAAGACTGGATTGCCGCGGAAACGCGGCTTGGGCCGCGTTTTCGCAGCCTGGTAGTGGCAGATGGCCACGCGCTTTGGCCCGTGGCTTCCCCTGGTCCCTCCATCTGGGCGTTGTCTTCTTAAAGTTGCATCCTGGCTCTTTATCTCGGGATTTCGAGATAACTTGGGAAGCAAGTTACCTAGATCTCAAATCTCCCAATATCTTTTTAAACGAATTTTCTTATCTTTACACTCTCTTCTTTGGCTTTTATCCTCATCCTGCAAGTGTTTAGGGTTGAATAGAAGTCTATCCTTCCCTCTTCTTGTATTTGCAACTATTGCCCTTGTGTAATTGCAATTTTGACATTTAATAATTGCAACTTTTGCATTGGACTTAAATATGGGCTTTTGGGCTTCTTTTGAGGCTTTATTTCTTTATTTTTATTTCTCAAGGCTTGCACACAATAAATCATAAAATATTAGTAAATGTGCAGAATTATATGAATAAATATGAAAATGTGATGGTAAATGTAATGATAAAATGCACTTTTCACTACCAATCAATTACCCTCCCTTAACCCACAAACAATCTCCTCACTCACTAACCCAAGTCTAATAAAAACTGAGTAGACGTTGGCCCTAGGGATATCTCGGACTCAAGAGGTGACTGACCTAAAGGAGAAGTTGATTAGAATTTGACTCTCATCAAATCGATTTCAAAGGTTGGGGATTGAGAGACGAAACCTTGAAGGTTGGTGGTTTGGCTTAATTAGGCTTGCCGCTTTTAAGCGCGATACCTTCCACCAATCTTGCCCCTACCTCGCCGATTAACTTGTGTTATATTCTGCAATATATTCCCGTGGACAGTCTAACCAGTTATGAGTCGTCTAGGTCTAAGGTCTACCCTAGCTGAGGCTAGATTTTTTTCCTTTTTATTTGTTTGCTTGTTTTTGTTTTTTGTTTTTTGACATCTTGGTGATATGGATTATAACTACAATTATTCATATGCAAATAGTGATCCATATTTCACCCCGGCCTCTTTGACTCAGATATTACCAACCCGGCATATCATAACTATAACCAACCAAGTATGCTGGATTGGTCTTATCCGAATCAACATATGCCCCAGTCTCAATACTATAAACAAGACTTGAACAATCATCATTACTCTTCGCAGAGTCAGTGGGGATACAACTCCCCTGAGTCATGCAGTCTACCACCTTACCAACATTCAGTTTATATACTCCTTCTCTCGAACAACCATTAGAAGAATCAGTTGACTAGGAAAAGAGGATGAAAGCCTTAGAAGAGCTTGAGCGATGAATTTAAATTCTAGAAGACTCAAAATCCCGTCAAACATTTCAAATCAAAGATCCTTACTCGATTTTTCAAGAAGAACATACCACTTAGAAAAGAGTACAAAATCCATGATTCAAATCCAAAGTGATCCTTTAAATATGATAGGAGTAAGACTTAGTCGATTGGAAAATATGCGTAGGAATAAAAAAACTCTCCCTACCCAATCTTTGACTATTCCTGACACTTCTAGTCATATTGATGAAAATAAAAAATAATAGAATCTTGAAGACTTTGACCAAGATTCAATTTCATCACACAAACTTGAACTTGACCATTTCAAACCTTGAACAAATCGGCAAGTTTTTCATTCAATGAGATTGAACTTGAATGTGAATGTGACCCAGATCCCTAACCTTGTGATTCAGTTCCCATCTTCGAATCTATGTGGACTCCAGTATCCTTACCCAATTTGGATCAATTTTTTGAGCCAACATTTATTCTCGTATCCATAGATCTAGAAATTGAATCACCAATTTTAGATAGTCACATTCCATTAATGGGAAAAGAATGTGAATTTTAATTCTTGAATTTGGACTGAACTCTTAAACCAAAACTGCTCCCGAACTCAAAGTTGATTTTTCCGAGTTAGTATTGGTTCCCGAACCTATCATTCTTGAGCCCAAGTCAGCCATTCCACCAAGTCACATTCTTTTATTGGACATCGGTATACCCCATGATGACTCCGTGATGATTTTTCAAGACTGGTCATGTAAAGGGAATAAGTTTCATGATAGGATCTTTCATGATCCTATTCATATTAGGGATTTTAATTATGTAAATAGAAAAAAGGTCAATAAAGATGAGTTCCGTGAACCATCACATTATCTTGATTGGGTTGCAATGCTTGATCCAATCCGAGCACCACCGGAACCACCACCTTAAGGTAATATTTTCCTTCCTTTTATTCTTTTTCATGCATCTATGCATTTATTCAAACATTGAGGTCAATGCATGAGATAGGCATGGGGGAGGGTTCTAATATAACATAGATTTTTTATTTAAAATAAAAAATTAATATTTTCCTATCTTAAAATTTTTTTTGAAAAAGAGCAATATTTTGGCATTTATTTTGCAAGAAATTAAGTCAATTTTAAGGAATAGGAGAATCATAATTAAGATTTCTTATACTTGGTCAAAATAAGATTATTTGTTTAATTTCTAGAGTTAGGAAGAAATTTGGAGAAGTAATTTAGTCTGGATTTTTACCTTGATGAAATACGCATGCTTTATACACTTACACAAGTAGGGTTCAAAACAAAGATTCTTATGCCTTATATTAAAAAAAGGAAAAAGAAAAAAATGTATTTATATCAAAAATCCTCTGATTAAGCTGGGTGTTTGTGCTTCATAAAGCATAAGTATTCACGCCTAAAGTGGTTCACATAATAAAATTCTTAATTTTGTGGCCTTATTTGCTCGAGTCCTTAAGTCCTTGGGTGTTTTCTCACTCGGTGCCCTAGGACCGTCGGAGTCACCGATTAAAGGCTCATTACATGAGCAGACTAAAAAGCCAAATAGAACTAGGGAATAATAGCACCAAAAATATAAGATAAATAATAAATAAAATAAGGCACAAGAGTTAGAGTGAAAGAACCCTTAGTCAAAATTTCACGGTCACGAAGGTGCATATGACTTAGGGTAAAGTAATAGACTAGATGAGAAATACAATTTGACTTCTTACCTTGATTGATAACAAGTTTTTGAATAAAGATTAATTTTAGGAATGAAAATTTTGATTTTTTTATAACTTATAGATTACTTGAACTCTTATAATAACGCTTCAAATATTTTCTCTCTTTTTCAAAATGCTTTTCAAAAATACTAACACTTTATTTCTTTTTTTTTATGAATTTTGTGGGTACAATCCACTGAAAACCCTCACAAGACAAAACTCGTCCTCTAGGGGTAACCTAGAGGTTTAACAGCTTGTTGCACATGTTCAGTGCAATCCGTGACCTGCAAAAGTGGTCTAATAAATTCTTAAATTTAGTTTTGATGTTTTGCTCGAGGACGAGCAAAAGATAGGTGTTGGGGTGTGATCACACACATGCGTTGCATGTTTTCATATCATATGTGTCACACTTCTACATTTTTACTTAAATAAAACTCTACTATTAATATATTTTCATGTTGAATGGCATGTAGAATAATTAAAAAAAGAGAGAGCTAGACAAATTTATCTAATTAAATCCAAAAATTCAAAAGAAAGGGATCAATTCAAATACAGAGGTTCTAAAGGCCATCTTCTTTGAAGACCGGGTATATCAGATGCGATAATATCATTCAAATTTAAAGAAAAAACGGATTAGAAGAAGACCCTATCAATTTCACTGAGGATAAAGAGATAGATCGTCAAATCTAAGGCTGAAATTCAAAATGCAAAGGGATAAATGGATAGAGAGAAGATCAATAGATGAGATGAAACAATTTAAACTCGGATTTAGACTAAATATATTTTAGTATTTAAATCATAACTTCCGCTACTGAAACTCAAATCTAATGATTCAAGGTAATCTAGAAAGAAGACTTAAAGGAATACAACTCTTACGTTGATCACTGTTTCTAATTCTATCATTTGATAAGTTATATTCAGCAATCAACATTCCAACAAGCTGCCGATTAGAATTGAATATCCACATCAAATCAAGTTTAAAGATAAGGGGAGGATTCAAATTCAGGATGGCCAGCTCCCCCAATCTTTTGACTCATTTCCTTATCCATTTCTATCCTATATATACCCCACACATCAGATGCAGAGGGAGGATCAAGCAGAGAGTAGAAGTTAGGCTATTCCGTAGTTTGTAACTTAGGTTTTATTTTTCTTTTATGTATTTTTGTTTTATTTATATAACTGAGAGGACAGGAGAGTTTCATGAAGGAATGAGAGCAAAGCTTTACTGAGGGTGACACCAGTGTAAGTAAGTCTTTTTTTTCATTGTTATTTAATCAAATCGAAGTTTCTTTTCTTCTTTACTTTTGTTTTTGTTTGCTTCCCTCTTCTGTGTTTGCTAATCCAAATGACTTTGATAGCCTCGAAGTTGCCTTATCCTTGCAAGTGCTGTTGTTGGCTTATAGTGATGGATAGCCATTCCTATGCTAGTGTATATTGCCCCTTCATTTCGTAGTGTAAATTGGGAATGTGGAAGATCCTATTTGTCATACTTCTCTCCCCTTCAAATAAAGGTACATCATCGATATGGGTCAAAGGTAAGCAGGCGCCAAAGAGGTCAGTGAGTTTTTTTTTAGAGTTTAACTTTCTTTCTTTTAATTTTAGTTTAGATCACCAACATCATTATCTCTCAACTCCATTCATTAGTTTTTACTTTCTTTGTATAAAATCATTTTCTTTTTTTCTCCACCTTCTCAATCTACCACTTTCTTCTTAACTTAACTATAACTCTTTTTTTCATTTTCTTTTCAAGAACTAAAAGAACTTTAACCATTTCAAGTGAACTAAGAGAACTTACTAAAATGCTTCCATCGCTAGTCCCTCCTTGTGGATCACGACCCGCATAGACACTCGCTATCGCGGTAGTCTTGAGCACCTTGCACTCTTTATGCTTAAGTTCTGAAATTCTGTATTTTTTGTGTGCAGCTCTAAACTCAAGCAGAGACCCTTGCTTCCTGGTGAGTTGTCACAAATGCTCTTCCTTAGGCCCTTGGTTGCTGTACAGAAGATTGAGTTGCTACAGGTTGAGGGATATGTGTGGGTTGTCGAAAGCTATTTGATGATCCACTTGAAGGAGCTACTCTTGTTACTGGTCTTCCATTATCTCTACTAAAATCTTGACCTCCCCGAATAGTTGGACATTACTTCCTTAAATGCCCAGTTTTCCCACAAGTATAACAAGTTATATCTTGAATACAATTCTCAAAATGATTTGTATTACACTCCTGGCACCAGGGAACTCCTGCAGTCCTAGAGGAATAGAAAGATGTAACTGGGTCTCTTGACGACTTCCTCTGGACCAAAATCCTTTGCCTCTATTTCTGCTTCCTCTGAACAGTGACATGACAAAACTTAATCCTCTACTAACATTAGAACCTGATGCCGCAAGTCTTACTGGGCCTGATATCAGGGGCATTTCGAGGTGTTTGCTTCCTTCACTCGATTTTTCATGTTATTCTGCATATCTCTTTCCACTTCAAGAGTGGTTTTTACAGGATGGAGATATACTTGTAACTGAATGGGAATGAGCTTACTTCTTATTTCTGATCTCAAACTCCTCACAAATCTTTTGGTTCTTTCTTCATCCTTCACTAATCCTTGTTCATATCTAGACAGTTGGGTAAAACTGTTGTTATATTCTATCATTGTCAATTGTTGCAAATTTTGAAATCTCAACGCCAATTTAGCCCTAGTTGTCCTTGGAATATATTTCTCAGTAAACTTGTCTACTAAAAACTTCCAAGTAATATCCTCCCAGGTGATTTCTGCATTTTTACTTACTATTTCCCACCAATACTCTGCTTCTTTCTGGAACATGAAGGTTGAGAATAATACTTTCTGATCTTCACTGCACTTCATTACTTTTAATATCTTTTCGGTATGGCGGAGCCATTCTTCGGCTTGTAGCGGGTCTGCTTCTTCTTTAAAAATAGGAGGATTAAGTTTTTGAAATTGTTTTAGAGCTCGTTGGGATTACTAGATTTTGTCACCAATTGAGTTAACCAATCCAGCATAGCTTCTGGAACTCCTTGGGCTCCTCTCGCATGTGCTTCAGAGCTTTCATAAGGGCTCATGAGATAGATACTCCCCATTGCACTTGTTGGCCCAGAGGCCTTCCACTCTAGTTTTGATGATGATTAACTCATGTAGTTATAGTTTATTAATAATCTTGTGATATTTAGTTTCAGATATTTAACCAAGATATTAGTAGATGATTAGCTTCAACAAAGCTGTTTTGGAGCTTTCACATAGTGATTCAAGAGCCCGAGCGTCAAGTTCATATCTAGCACTCTTTTAGAGTCAAGCTCGGTGGATCACGTTTGGATCGAGTCAACTTGGAGACGGCGCTCTACAAAAAGACCTCGGTTTGTATTAGAATAATTAGTTTAGATCCATTGTTAAAGATTAGATAGTGTGATATGCTCAAGTTCACAACACACACGTTCCATGTTTATTGGTTTTGGTTTTCGGTTTAACCGATCTTGGTTTTCAAGAATAAATATTATATCAAAACAAGTTTACATGGTTTAATGTATATTAGATTTGATCTATATACATGTATGCTTCATATTCTTAGAAAAATTTACTTTGATAACCTATTCATGTATTTGGATTTTGTATTTAAACAAAACTTATTTTCGGATTTAATGTCAAAAATATTGATATATATCTTTATATGTATATTGGATTCTATCCATATACTATATGCTTCCAAGTTGTTTAAATATCATGTTTTTGTATTTGCAAGTGTTTTGGAGAAAACGGTTTTTCATTTCAAAAATTCAAGTTTTGAAAAATACGGATTTTGGTTTTCGACAAAATTTGTAAGTAACAAAAATGGTTCAAAATGTGGTTTGATTTTTACTCAAACATGTTTGTATTTCAAAGATATAACATGAACTGATTTTTGTGAAATTTATAAGATTTTATGGGATTTATTTGATAATAAAAAGACCAGTTTTTGAATCCTATATTTTGCCCTGCCAGGCTCTGGCGGTCGACCGGGACCAGTAGTCGGTCGACCGGACCGGTTAACCGATGTGCACAAGACGTGCACAAAGGCCAGTGTGTTTGGCCGGTCGACCGAGCGGTCGACCGACTGAAGTCATCCCACTCTCGGGTTGGCCAGGTCGACCGGCCAGAGAGCCATTGCTCTCTGGTTCTGGGCACAGTCGAACGGGCGGTCGACTGGAGGGCTCAACGGACGATTTTTTTACCGTTAGCCGGTCGACCGGAAGGTCAAAACTGACCTTGTCAGTGCCAATTGGCAGAATTTTTATGGGGCTATAAATACCCCATTTGAAGTTGGTTTTTAACAAGTTTTACAAGAGCAAAATTTCTCCTATTCTCAAGTGTTTAAAAGCAAGTTTTTGGATTTAAAGATTTGATCTTTATTTTGTTTTAAAAGGGTTGAAAAATCATTGAAAAGAAAATTCTTTGAGAATTGATTTGATCTTTATTTACATTTCTATCTAGAGTTTTTCCCTAGAGTTTTTCTTTGTGTTTTTTATTTCCAAACTCTTTATTTCTCACACTTGAGCTTATCATTCTATCCTATCTATTAGGATCTTTGTTTTTGTGGGAAAATAAGTTGTTTGTGGTCTTTGTGATCACCAAGTTGTAAACCCTCCTTATTTGTGATATCCCTCTTGTGTAGAGGTTGATTATTGGAGTGGTAGCTTTGTGCCCTATCCCTCTAGTGAGAGGAGATTGTTGTTTGGCTTTGTGCCTATCCCTCATTTGTGAGGTTGATCTTTGTTGGCTTTGTGCCTTGCCTCTAAGTGTAGAGGTTGTATTTATTGGAGAGAGGAGTTGTGTACTCCCAATTATAATTGCCCTAAATCCTCAGTGGAGGTTCCCTGTGTGGGAAGTCCTGTGTGGACGAGTTAGTGAAATCCTTCTGTGTGAAGGCGGGACGTAAAGCTGTGTGCTCGAACCTCGAAACACATCTCGGTGTTTGCGTTTGATCCACTTTCTCTAACTTTCTCTCTCTCTTACATTGTGCCTTGCATCATTC
Source organism: Agave tequilana (assembly GCA_038442645.1). NCBI lineage: Eukaryota > Viridiplantae > Streptophyta > Magnoliopsida > Asparagales > Asparagaceae > Agave > Agave tequilana. Next base: position 30,070 of record JAVJIF010026373.1, read on the forward strand.
ATATTGCTCATTCATACTTATATGCTTGGTTGTGTTTGTTTGTGTGCCTCACTTGTGTTTAACCACGAGAGCTTCATATAGCACCTCAACTCTTATTCAGAGGAATCAAGAGGAGTTAGTCCAGAGCCCTTCACCGGAATTCGGCTACACTCGTTGGTTACACTAAGTGTGTTGCGTTAAGTTTTTAATTTTCGCATTATTGTTCATAGATTAGCCGTACACCTATTCACCCCCCTCTAGGTGTACTTTCAATTGGTATCAGAGCCTACGCTCCTGATATTAGGTTTAACCACCTAGGAGTGTGATCTTGGTTTTGCTAATCTATCATTTGCATTTGTATTTGCACACATATAGTTTGCACTCATGGATAGCCCTCCCATGTTTGATATCTCTAGACTTGATATATGAAATGTTCTTATGAGTTGCCATTTAAAAGGTATAGGTTATAAAGTTTACCTTGCCATTACCAAGGAATCCAACCTTAGTGATAGCAAACATATCGAGGCCAATGCACTAGCCCTAAAGGCACTTAGAGCATCTCTTGATAAAAAATTTTACATGTGTTTTCTCATTATGATTCCGCCTTTGCAGTGTGGAACATTTTGACATCTCCCGAGCTTCAAACGATTATCAATAAGAAGGGGAAATCTAGTCGAGACGAGTCCGACGAACGTTGCTTCATGGTCCAGGGAATGACTCCCTTGAGGTACACTCGGATACTCAACTAGATGTTAGTACTAGTTCTTATTGTAATGAGTGTATGGATGCACATGCCTTAAATAATGAACTAGCTAAAAATTGTGAAGATTTGATTTTAAAATATAAACTTTTGAAAAAGGATAGTTTTGGTTTAAAAGAAGAAAATAAAAACTTATCTTCTAGACTTGAGATTGCTTTGCAAGAGAGGGATGAGATTTCAAGTGAACGTGACTCACTTAAATCCCAACTTGAACTTGCCCTTAATGAAAACAAAATTTTGAAAACCAAAAATGATTGTGAAAATATTTTGAAGAAAAATGAGGCTTTATCTTCAAAGTTGATTTTGTTGTAAAAAAAAAAATGAATCTTTAAAAATGAAAATTGTTTCTATTTCAAAGGAATTGGATTTGGTTTCTAAGAAGAACATTTCTTTGAAAAATGATGTTGATTCTCATATTTGTCATGCAAGTGTAGCTTCACCATCTAACTTACCTATTGCATGCACCTCTTCTATAATTGAAAATGATATATCTATACTTAAGAAGAGTGTTGAATGTTTAGGCTCCACTTTAAGCCATTGTGCTTTGAACCACTCACGATTGGAATCTATGTTTCGAAAGAAACAAGTTCCTCCTATGCATGCACACAAACCACGGCATACACATACTCCTCACGTTCACACCCATCACACAATGTATGCTCATGTGTACACTTGTACACATTGTGGACGTAAGGGCCACCTTGCTAAATTTTGTTATGATAGGATACATGATTCTAATTTAGCAAATAAGTTTGTTTGGGTTAGGAAAGGTGCTAACCCAATGGATCCAAAAGTGTATGGGTACTAAAGACCACCCCTATTTTATTTGATGTAGGTGTGGGCTCTCACATGACGTGAGAGGGATGGTGCCTTGAGGTGGATGCATTCTGAGCTAAAAGATGACTAATTTGGATGCATCACTTTCAAGGGGAGTTTGGTGGGAGGACCACCTTGTTTTGGAGATATGGAGACGTGCCCTATCGGTTTTGGTAACAATCTCTAACTCCTCATTTATGTTTACATGCTTTCATATTATTCATTTTTAGCATGTTTTGATGTTTCATGATTAATATATTAAATGTCATGATTATTAGACTTGTGATATGCATGATTAGTATTTGAGACACCCATGTTTATATGGATTTATATTTAGTGTTCTCACTTTAGTTTAACTAATGTGTATGTCCTAGATCTAATGCATGTTCATTTACATAATGATCATATGAGTTTTGTTTTGGTTTCTATGCTTCATGTTGTGATTACATGTCTAGATGTTAGTTTTCATTAAAACTTAGGTATATACTTGTACAACTAGTGAGCCACAAATAGATTATTATATGTTTGTGCTTGAATGCTCATTTGTACCCATTAGATGTACTAGTATAGTTTAGTTTTGAAGATTCATACATTTTGACTTGTATTCTCATTTTGTACATGTTTTTCATGTGCATGTTTAACTTCATGTATATGTTTATTTTGTCCAAACTATTAGTTATACATATACATCCTTGAGCCACTTGCCTTCATGCATATATTTTTGTAGACTCGTTCATGTTTGGATATATATGTATACTTTAGTTTGTACAAGACATACATATGCCTTGAAGATTAAATTATTTTGATGAAGATTAGATTTTCTTGTGTTTCATGTTTTTTTTAAGGAATTTCTTATTGAGCCAAATTGCCTATTTTCATGACTATGTCTTTCACAAAACTTGTACACTCATATTATTTGATGTTTTCTCATGATTTTGTTTTCATGAGTATTATATGTGCTATATAGATTTTGAGTGACATTGGTTTTGGTGATTTTCATGTTTTATGGAATATATTTTATTTTATTCCTTGCTTAAGGATTTCGTACTAATTTACAAATTTATCATATAAACTAGTTGCGGATTCTTCATGTAGTAGAGTTTTCAAATGTGTTATAATATTTTCAAACTTATTTTTGAAAACCCCTACCCATTAAAGGGCGGTTGGTTGGGCGACCATGCCTTGTATGCTCATTATTGAAAATCTTTTTAAACATGTGCATGAAATGGGTGGTAGGAAGTATGAGTTATACACTTGATTCTCATTATAGTTTCAATTGGTATCATTGTAACTTTTCAATTGGTATCACTATTGACATTCTTTTGTATACTCATATAATTTTAAGTTTAAGCATACATATATATAAAAAAACTTAAACTTCAAATAGTATCAATTTCGATTGGTATTTAATTTTTCATATATATTTATGTATTTATGTTTTGATTGTGCTTACTATATCTTTATATCTTTGAGCACAAATTTGGTTATGCTAAGCTTGATTTAGTCCTTAATGACAATTATTTAAATTGGTATCTTATACAAGCTTATGCATCATTTTGTTTGGTATTTCATAAAGGGGGAGAAAATTAATATTTAACCTTTCAATTGGTTTTGTTTACATTTGGTATCTTACTCCCACACTTTATGTTAAAAAATGTTTAAAAAATGATATTGATTTTTTTTGGTATCATACGCTCCTAATGAAAAATACTTTCAATTGGTAGTTTCAATGGGTATTTGTTTCATTTTCATTATTGGTATCAAAAATATTAAATTGATATCATAATGTTTCTTTGTATACCTTCATGCTAAATTGATATATCTTTCAATTGGTATCTTTTATTTGTACCCCTTTGTTGATTTTTTTGTTTCTGACAAAAATGGGGAGAACATGTTTTTCGTTAACTCCTTTGTTGATGATTGACAAAAAGGGGAGAAATATTTTAGTAATATATGCATGTTTAAAGTTTTTATTAAAACATTTGTTTTATGTTTTGTTGATATTGGTTTGTTATTGGTATCAAAAGATATTGGTATCAAGAGCATAGATATTATTGTAAATATTATTGATATCAAGACATATTTTGTTGTTTTGTTTTGTTGGTATCAAGAGCTTTTGTTTTGTTGGTATCAAGAGTTTTTTATTTGATTGGTATCAAGAGTTTTTATTGAAATTTTTATTGGTATCAAGAGCAATTCTTTTAGAACATGTTTATTTTAAAATTTGGTATCAAGAGCATATTTATTTCATTATTTTATGCATGTTTATGCATATTCATGTTTAACATTTATTGCATATCTTATTGTTTATTGTTATGCATGAGTTAAGGGGGAGCTTCTTTGAAGCTTAACTTTAATCCATGCATATATAACTTCATGAGTTTTGTCATCATCAAAAAGGGGATATTGTTGGCACAGAGGCCTTCCACTCTAGTTTTGATGATGATTAACTCATATAGTTATAGTTTACTAATAATCTTATGATATTTAGTTTCAAATATTTAACCAAGATATTAGTAGGTGATTAGCTTCAACAAAGGTGTTTTGGAGCTTTCACATAGTGATTCAAGAGCCCAAGCGTCAAGTTTATATTTAGCACACTTTTGGAGTCAAGCTCGGTGGATCACGTTTGGATCGAGTCGACTTGGAGACGGGGCTCTACAAGAAGACCTCAGTTTGTATTAGAATAGTTAGTTTAGATCCATTGTTAAAGATTAGATAGTGTGATATGCTCAAGTTCACAACACACACGTTCCATGTTTATTGGTTTTGGTTTTCAGTTTAATCGATCTTAGTTTTCATGAATAAATATTATATCAAAACAAGTTTACATGGTTTAATGTATATTAGATTTGATCTATATACATGTATGCTTCATATTCTTAGAAAAACTTACTTTGATAACCTATTCATGTATTTGGGTTTTGTATTTAAACAAAACTTATTTTCGGATTTAATGTCAAAAATATTGATATATATCTTTATATGTATATTGGATTCTATCCATATACTATATGCTTTCAAGTTGTTTAAATATCATGTTTTTGTATTTGTAAGTATTTTGGAGAAAACGATTTTCCATTTCAAAAATCCAAGTTTTGGAAAATACGGATTTTGGTTTTCGGCAAAATTTGTAAGTCACAAAAATGGTTCAAAATGTGGTTTGATTTTTACTCAAACATGTTTGTATTTCAAAGATATAACATGAACTGATTTTTGTAAAATTTATGAGACTTTATGGGATTTATTTGATAATAAAAGACCAGTTTTTGAATCCTATATTTTGCCCTGCCAGGCTCTGGCGGTCGACCGGGACCAGTAGTCGGTCGACCGGACCGGTCAACCGATGTGCACAAGACGTGCACAAAGGCCAGTGTGCTTGGCCGGTCGACCGAGCGGTCGACCGACTGAAGTCAGCCCACTCTCGAGTTGGCCAGGTCGACCGGCCAGAGAGCCATTGCTCTCTGGTTCTGGGCACAGTCGACCGAGCGGTCGACCGGAGGGCTCAACGGTCGATTTTTTTACCGTTGGCCGGTCGATTGGAAGGTCAAAACTGACCTTGTCAGTGCCAACAGGCAGAATTTTTATGGGGCTATAAATACCCCATTTGAAGTTGGTTTTTAACAAGTTTTACAAGAGCAAAATTTCTCCTATTCTAAAGTGTTTAAAAGCAAGTTTTAAAAAGAGTTTTTGGCTTTAAAGATTTGATCTTTTTTTTGTTTTAAAAGGGTTGGAAAATCATTGAAAAGAAAATTCTTTGGGAATTGATTTGATCCTTCATTTACATTTCTATCTAGAGTTTTTCCTAGAGTTTTTCTTTGTGTTTTTGATTTCCAAACTCTTTATTTCTCACATTGAGCTTATCATTCTATCCTATCTATTAGGATCTTTGTTTTTGTGGGAAAATAAGTTGTTTGTGGTCTTTGTGATCACCAAGTTGTAAACCCTCCTTATTTGTGATATCCCTCTTGTGTAGAGGTTGATTATTGGAGTGGTGGCTTTGTGCCCTATCCCTCTAGTGAGAGGAGATTGTATTTGGCTTTGTGTCTATCCCTCATTTGTGAGGTTGATCTTTGTTTGGCTTTGTGCCTTGCCTCTAAGTGTAGAGGTTGTATTTATTGGAGAGAGGAGTTGTGTACTCCCAATTGTAATTGCCCCAAATACTCAGTGGAGGTTCCATGTGTGGGAAGTCCTGTGTGGACGAGTTAGTGAAAATCCTTCTGTGTGAAGGTGGGGACGTAGAGCTGTGTGCTCGAACCTCGAAACATATCTCAGTGTTTGCGTTTGATCAACTTTCTCTAACTCTCTCTCTTACATTGTGCCTTGCATCATTCATATTGCTCATTCATACTTATATGCTTGGTTGTGTTTGTTTGTGTGCCTTACTTATGTTTAACCACGAGAGCTTCATAAAGCACCTCAACTCTTATTCAGATAAATCAAGAGGAGTTAGTCCAGAGCCCTTCACCGGAATTCGGCTACACTCGTTGGTTACACTAAGTGTATTGCATTAAGTTTTTAATTTTCGCATTATTGTTCATAGATTAGCCGTACACCTATTCACCCCCCCCTCTAGGTGTACTTTCAACACTGTAATGTGTAGTACTAAACTCAGATGGTTCCTCTGAGGGCGGTTGATTTGTATCCATGTGTCTTACCTGTAAGAAGCAATTATTTTGTAACGTTTCTGCAAACAGAAGGCAATTACAATAGGACTCTTCATTCTTATGCAATTCATAAAATTCTGAATTTTAGAAGGAACAATATTCATAGTTTATTCATAAGTAAGCAACTTCATATACATAACCCAAAATGAGCACAAAGGTGTTACATTAGTATGCCCTCTCTTTGTATATTAGAAATAGCTTCTATACATGCCTACTAGATCAACAGGAGTTGTGTACATCAAAAGTTCCTAACAAACATACTTACTAACACATCTAAAATATATATACATACATGGATCAACAGTACTCTCTATTAGGTTATTGTATCAGGAGACAGGGCTATCCTCTCGGATCCCTATTGTCGCTGTCCCCAGTGGTTTTTTTGCTGCTACTCTACCATCCTCATTATGATCCAAACTTTCTCCAGAATTTATTCTCGGTAACTCATCCCCATAACAGTACCAGTCGTCTAAATCATCATACAAATACATGCCTTCTATCCAGTTAGCTTCCCAAAGTATGTCGCCAAAAACAAACTCCCCTGGAATCCCGTCTCGTCATCTCCTATATCAACCACTCCTAAAGTGTCTCCTACCATACTTTTCACGTCATTGATTGCCTCGTCAACCTCTGCCTGAACCTGTGGTCTACTTCTTCTTGTTCTACTTGGATTGTAGCTGCTATGATTATTTTGGGATCAGTCTCATTTGACTGAAAATCATAGTCCATAGTATCAGTTGTCCAACTAGTACTCGAACACTCTGAGCTGGATATCGACCAGGGTATGTCGGAATCATCTATCTAAATATCAATAAAAGAACCGTATCAAAACACCACAATTGTAAAATAATCAAAACATACTAATAAAATGCCAAAAGGATGAATATTATTAACATAATATTGTTATATTCCTCAATCTTATAATCTTTTATCTTTCAGGAGGTTTCAAATACAGATTCTTCGCTCTGGATAAACCTAGGTTCAACTGATATTTAAATCATTCTCTCAATTCAGTGTCCCTTACCACTAGTGGTCCATACTAAAGCCCACACCCTTAGTTGACCCATCTGAATCGAGATATGCGGGTATCTTGATTCAGGGTTAATCTATTATACAAAATTCTGCTATCCTTCTACAATTAGCTCTCATGCAACCATACAATCAGTCAATCAACACACCATCATGCATATACACATCAACCCTACTGATTAATCTTAGTAGGTCACATCCTTAAACTTATATTTTCTAAACCTTATTCTTAGCTCCACTATTCATCTTAAACCTTTGCTCTAAATCAACTATACTGGTCCCAGATTTAGCTAAACTAATCCACCAATGTTACTTCTAAAACAAGGTTAGTACAATAGCCAATCCTTGATTTTCACTTAAAAAATAAATTTTTAACAGCATTTTCCTTAAACTTCATCACTTGTCTATATACAATACATCATCAAAGATAGCCTTCATGGCATACACCAACCTTAATATTTCTTAATGTGTAACAATCACCCATGCAATTAATAAGAAAATTTTGGTTTGACCTCGCCTACTTATATAATTCTCAACACATATATAATCATATATGTCGCAACTAGAATTCATCAAAGTCCATACCATCAACATATTGCTATAACATCACCATATACATTATTGTTGTGCGCAGGGGATAACAACCTCTCTGAGGAATCCGCCAATGCCAGGCGGAGACTTGATGCAGCCGGAGACGTACCTAACACGACAAGAACAGAGAACAATAGAGAAAAGCAATCAACCAATATTTAACGAGGTTGGCAACGTGCCTACCTCCTCGGGGCAAGGGAGAGAGAGATTTTATTGATTCAACAATCAATACAAACTAATACAAGAGGAAAACTTGAGGGAATTCTTGGGGATACAATACATGAGGGCTCTAGCCCTTATTTATAGCCACAGAGTCCTTGAATTTAAGGAAACCCAGATTGGATTCGACCCCATCCAGAAAGGAATCTGAACCCCAAAAGGAAAGCCAAAATGAGTCTGTCGGTCGACCGGCCGGTCGACCGACCCATGCCACGTTCGACTGTGCCGGTCGACCGGACCCAACCGAGAGCTAAGGCCTGTCAGTCGGTCGACAGGGCCGGTCGACCGCTCTCTACCACGGTCGACCGGGCGGTCGACCGGGATAACCTTGTGCACGTTGTGCACACCGGCCGACCGAGCGGTCGACGGGAGTTTTCCTGGCCTGCTATAATGCGTCGGTTTTGCTCCTTGATTTTCGATCTCTGTGCTAACTTCCGCTACTTCCTCTATCTCCTCTCTCCCTACAATTCTCCAACTCGGTGAAGATTTTTCAAATCTAAGCCGATCTCCAATGAACTCCAGTCTATCACCTGACGAAATCGACACACGATCTCGGCGAAATCGACACACGATCTCGGCTTTCGCGCTCCAGACGAAATCGACACATGATCTCGGCAAAATCGACACACGATCTCGGCTTGGAACCTTTAGCTCAGCTATCCAACTGGAATGCACCACATATGCCTTCCTACACTTCACCTTAGGAGAACTTCCATACATGTCGATCACCGAACGTGTCTCCTACTCCGCAACTACATGACCTCACGAAGAACTCATCATGAGCCAACACTGACTCTCCAACTGACTGGCTCCCTCCAGTCCACATGTCTTCAGCTGACGGTCCAACCAAATATGAGTAGAGCACACCGAACACCATCATCGGCTTCAACAAACTGGATGCACACCCCTCCTATGCAAGCTTAATCATCTTCTTACCAGAAGATCAACTATTCATCGAGATCACAACGCTTCACCTCTATGTGAAGTCTAACTCTCCACCTCTACGTGAAGTCCAATCAGCTTCTCGAGAACCCAAACAGCTTCATACGGGTTGCATTACCAAATTTGGCTGCGCCTTTAAGGCTACCTACGTACCTTGCCTAAGGGATCAAGCCAACCGTAGTTCATTCAAATGAGCTCCATCAAGCTCAAATACTTGTACCTGAATCTTCAGCAGCGAACCTATCTGGTTGAGTCATATGAACCTCCTCACGACCATCATGGAGAACAACGGCCTTCAACTTGAGCTTGTCGCGAATACAAGGTTGAGATTCATGCTTCTTTACCCACGAGCATGGTTTTATCTTGATTCCAATGGCTGCAAACAACTCGACATTCTCATCAATGTCTTCAACCCGTTCAGTATCAACCCTGGCTACATGATCTCCATCTGGTGTCACATCCGATGAAGTCTTCACTGATACCGAACCAACTGGAGATGGTGGAGTAGCATCAACCTCCACCCGCTGCGATACTTTCTTCGTCTCCGTCCTCTCCACCTGCTGAGAGATGGTAGACTTCAACACTGAAGTCTCATCAAATGTGACATGCCTACTCAACACGATTTCCTTGTTTTCGGGGTCCCATAACCTGTAGCCTTTCATATTTCGCTTGACACCCAAAAACACAAACTTCTTTGCTCGCGGATTCACCTTGCCATCTTTGGCACTGAAGTAGGTCGGACTTCCAAATTCCCGCAGCAAACCATGATCTTGAGCAGCTTTCCCAGACTAAATTTCCAATGGAGTTTTACCTCCTATCGCAGTCGATCCATTTATGAGATGGCTAGCATACACAATTGCCTCAGCCCAAAACGATTTGTCTAATCTTGCATTAGACAACAACCACCGAACCTTCTCCAGTAAGGAACGGTTTACTTCCTTAGCCAACCCATTTATACCTTCTGTGAAGTGAGTACCAATACCGGTGTTCTGGCCAAATCGTAGGAATTAGTTCATGTCTCTTCCAACATTACCAATCTATAGCTCCTTGATCTTCCTACCTGTCTGCTTCTTCATTCTTCCTTTCCACTTCACTAACATATCTAGGGCTTCACGCCTTTGTCTCATGGGATATATCCAACAATGCCTAGATAAACTATCAATAAAAGAGACAAAGTACATGTGACCTCCAAGCGATGCAGTCTTAGCAGGTCCCCAAACGCTTACGTGAACACATTCAAGAAGACCTTCTGAGCGGTGAGTACTGGTGCTGAATTTCATCTTCTTCTTATCCAGAACGCTGTGTTCACCTTCCAAGTTGCAGGTAGCAGCACCTTCCAATGATCCCTTCTTTGCAGGAGCTTGCAAAGACTTTTCACCTCCATGTCCGACCTTCACCTGCCAGACCTTTGTGCAACCATCATCTGAAGAACTAGAAGTCTTCACCTGACTTGTAACCGTACTACCCTTCAAGTAGTAGAGATTTCCCAAGCGGATGCCCTTCATAACCACCATTGAGCTTTTGGTCATTTTGAGAACACCATCTCGTATAGATACCACAAGACCCAACGCTTCCAAAGCACAACAGAGATAAGATTCGTTTTGAGTTGAGGTACATACCTCACCTCTTTCAATTCTCGTACTATCCCATCTTCCATCTTGATACGGACTGTACCCATCCCTTCTATATTACACGGATGATCATTACCCATGACCGTGTAACATCCATCTAGCTTCTCAAAACTAGAAAACTAGGCCCTGTTCAGGCACACATGATAGGTGGCTCCGGTATCCAAGATCCACTCAGCATTATCTGAGTAGTCAACAGTAGGAGTAGTAACAGAGAGAGAGATACCGATGAGTCTAAATCTGATCCATCCGCCTGTGCGAGATTCGCCTCGGTGTTTGACTCCATCTTCTTACCTTTGGCCTTCGGGTAATCAACTTTCCAGTGCCCTAGTTCCTTGCACAAGGCGCACTGATTCCTCTTCAGATCTCTGAAGCATGATCTGGACTTTGATCTTCCCTGATTTTCTCTTCCCTTCTTATTGGAACTCTTGCCTCTTACCGCCAATGTCTCTGCTGTTGTGTTCCCCGAAGAAGACAGTCGGTCCTGTCTCCTTGCTTCATAACTCACAAGAGCAGCAAACACCTCACTGTAGTTAAGGGATTTTCTTCCATTGATCAATGTAAGAGTAAAGGTCTCATACTCTTCCTAGGAAGAGAATTCAATAGGATTACCGCCTTATCCTCTTCATTGATCTCCACATCCATATTAACTAGATCTGTAAGAAGCCTCGTATAGCAATTCAAGTGTTCATTGATGGAGCATCCTCTTTGCATTTAAAAACTATAAAGCTTACTCTTCAACTGCAACCGCGATTCTATGCTTTTAGTCAGATACTTCTTCTCCAGAATCTCCCACAGCTGCCTCGCAGATGTCTCATGCAACACATGATACTTGATGTCTTGTGTCAGACAAGACCTGATCAAGTCACACGTCGTACGGTTCATCTTGTCCCAATCTTCTTCCGTTATTGATGCGCGCTTCTTCTCCAACCGTAAAGTGTCTTCGAGGTTTGATGCCGTCAGCGCATCCATCACCTCACACCTCCACATACCGAAGTTGTTCGTGCTGTTAAACTTTACCACATCAATCCTCAGCGGATGTGGATTCATGGATGTACCTTCTCCAGCCATCTTCTCAACTATTCCTCAAAGCAATCGGAAACAAACGGAGTTAGATAAAATAAACTGGATAAAGATAGAATCTTTACCTCCACATGAAACCCTCGAAGAGTTTCCGAAGCAATCTACTCCTCCAAATTGATTCCTCGAGCAATCTACACGACAAGAACAGAGAACAATAGAGAAAAGCAATCAACACAATATTTAATGAGGTTCGGCAACGTGCCTACGTCCTCGGGGCAAGGGGGAGAGAGATTTTATTGATTCAACAATCAATACAAACTAATACAAGAGGACAACTTGAGGGAATTCTTGAGAATACAATATATGAGGGCTCTAGCCCTTATTTATAGCCACAGAGTCCCTGGATTTAAGGAAACCTAGATTGGATTCAATCCCATCTAGAAAAGGAATCTGAACCCAAAAGAAAAGCCAAAACGCGTCTATCGGTCGACCGGCCGGTCGACCGACCCATGCCACGGTCGATCGCGCCAGTCGACCGAACCCAACCGAGAGCTAAGGCCTGTCAGTCGGTCGACCGGGCCAGTCGACCGGGATAACCTTATGCACGTTGTGCACACCGGCCGACCAGGCGGCCGACCGGCCTTCTCCATTGGCCGACCAGGCGGTCGACCGGGAGCTTCCTGGCCTGCTACAATGCGTCGGTCTTACTCCTTGATTTTCGATCTCTGTGCTAACTTCCTCTACTTCCTCTATCTCCTCTCTCCCTACACTTATAACTATCACCCTCTAAAGTCCATTGCTTGAAGTTACTATAATTACATTACCACTTACTTACTGTAGTTACATTCATCCATAATTGGTCTATTACATATATTTTACAATAGTATCCATATTATACATAGAAAGTTTCAAAAGTTTATATACACAAATAAGGAACTCCCAAAAAGTGAAGGTCTTAGTCAAAATAAGTGTTCTGTCCTTCTGACAACGGGGCAAGCTCATCGGCTCAGCAATTAAAACAATTAACCCAATACAATAGCATGAAATGCAAACTGTCAAAATTTTGTAGAAGGAAAACAACCATTTCAATGCATGTAACACATATTTCTTAATGAATTTGCATGCATGTATATGACAATTTAACTTAGTTTGATTCATAATTCTTTAGCACCATTTTCGCACCCACCGGTTCCCCTCGGTTCCTTCCTCCAAAAACACAGTTTCGCCCCTTCTTTGTACCTACCGGTTACACCCGGTTCCTTCCTCCGAAAACACAAGTTCATTATAAACTAACAATATGTAATATTTCTTCTTGCATGCATGGTTTAATCTTTACCATTTAAGGTTATAATAACCATGATGGTTTCACATATAAATGATGAAAACATAAATAGCTATTCACCAATACTAATATGCAATAATCTTTGTATATACACATAAATATGATGAACTTGCCAACTACATTACCATAGAAAATTCTTTCATGTGTGAACATGATGGACTTACCAACTACATTAATATGCAACATTCTTTTTATATGTATATGTATAATGAATGCACAAGAGACTTGCCACCAACATTACCTTGCAATATGCATCTTTATATATATATAGGAGCTTATTACTAAAACTATCTTGAAATAATTACCACCAAAAAGAAGTATTTCCCACTTCACATAAGTATTAGCTCACCTAAAGCAATTAACACACATAAATAACTCTTTTTATTTTTCATTCATAACATCATGCATGAGATTTTTTTAAGTTAAAACATGTTATGTATAATTAGCAATTTACATGCTACAATATCTACATGAAACTAATCCCCCTTCTTAATTTAATTCAAGATATTATAACATTCCATTTTCTTAACCCTCCTCAAACATATGTATTTCCTTCAAATATTCAATAAAAATCATATTTTTTGTGTTTTTTCACTCTTTATCTTTAACCATTATTAATGATTGCATTAAGGATAGACTTTACTTACCTTTTAAAAGATTCACCGATTTTCCTTACTCAATTTGCCGATCCCTCAAAGCCCTATGTAACAATATAATCATATCATTAATAGGCTTTTAGGTAGAGGAGGAATCAAGTTCATTTTAACACAAAATAATTTGTTACCTTGAAACTTTGGTAAGAACACTCCTAAAATCAAAAATCCTAACCAAGCTTGCTTATAGAGGGTAATATTCTTCAAGCTAGGATCAAGATCTCCCCCAAAACTAAGGAATTTTTTGTGATAAAAATTGGATTTTTTTTTATACAGTTAAAGAGGGAGGGGTGAGTGCGCGCGGGAGGGGGGGCGAGAGAGAGAGAGAGAGTGTGTTGTGTGTGTGTAGAAAGGAGAGGGGGAGGGAGAGAGTGTGTGTGTGTGACAGAGAAGGGAGAGGGCCGTCTATCCTGGTGGTGGCCGATGGCTGGCCCTTGTGGCCGGCGGTGGAGCAAGCCACAAGGGGGAGGGGAGTGAGAGAGGAAAAGGGAGGAGAGAGAGGTTGCTTGATGAACATGAAATAAAATATTATTTTTTCCTCTTTTAAATCCAATCCTATACACATAGATAAGTGCCATGTGTGCCTTAAATTTTCCCCATTCCATCTCCATCATACACCTCTCACCTACTACAAGCATGGTGCAAGCTTGACTAAAAGGAATAGGAGAATTCTTTCATATCTCATATAACAACAATACATGTATAATACATGTATATATGTAAATGCATGAAATTTCTATTCTACAATGAATTAACCTACATGCATTATTTTATCCTTTGATCAAAAAATTAATTACTCATATAATATAAAATTTAACTTTGTCCTCTTAATTATTTAAATAATAGCAATAATCAAAATATTACAAAATATCCATTATAGTCCTATGTAAATATATATAATGATCATGTAGGGGTTCTAATCATAATAAATTTATATCAGGCATTACAAGTTGTGATATGGCGAAGGATATGACGGAGTATATAAAGGAGAATTAAAATTAATTATAACCATTCGGAATCAGAAGGGAAGTGCTCGAATGGTATACGGTATACATTCGGGGTCGGAAGGGGCGTTTTCGAATGGTATACAATTAGGAATATGAATGTGTGGTCTATGTAACACTCTGTATGTTGAATGATATCTGTATATAACTATGTGTGATGAATGATGTAGGTTATACAATTGTGATATATGTATCACTATGTGTGTGTGTATACTCTGTGCGTCTTATTTGAGTACGACTTGTGATCGGTGTATCATTAACTATTGATAGATATGGAATAAAAAATATAATAAAGTGGTTGAGCATCTATGATTATATTTTTCTTGTATCATGTACACTACACACTGATAATACCATACTGAATTATAAATTAGATTAACTTCAATTACTGAGCTGTAAGCTCATACCCCCTCAGATTTAATGCCTTTCAGGAATATACTAAGTAAGAACTGGCTGAAAGCAAGGGCATCACATTAAAGAACTCGGAATACCACTCATGTGAGAATACAAAGCTGCTTGAATGGTTGTATGTTTGTATTCGTAGGCATGTCTCATATCCAGTTGTTAAGATGTAGAATCAATAGTCGAGTTTGTATATGTGTGGTCAGAGATGTGTGTGTGTGTGGTGTGTGTTTATATATTTATATATATGTATATGAAGTTTTGGTTTTAATTCAGTTGAAACTTGAGATAGTTATATGAAATAAATACCGAGACATGTACTCTCGTGTATATGTTTATTTGATTGATGTTGAGTTGAAATTTTTGAAGTTTAAGAATTTATAAATAGGCGATGTCAAGTTGAAATTGTGATTAAGTAGGCAATGTCCAGCTGAAATTTTGATGTTGTATCAGGGCAGACTCCCTATTACAGAGGAGGTGTTGCAAAATTTTTTTTAAATCTTGATAATTATCTGAATTATCAGAGTGATTTAGATTATTGTTGATGATTAAGTAATGATTAAGATAATTGAGGTAATTAAAAACTGAGACCGTTACATCGTTGGTGTCATCAAGAATAAAATTTTCAGGCTTTGTCATGGCTGGCGATGACTTGGCGATCTTGGCGTCCGCGTTGTTCAGCATATCCCAGGGAGCTCGGACATCCTCGTACTCACAAGTCCTCACCTCATGCCTCAGCCTCTTCAATCTTGAACAAATAATACGTAACACCTCGATTTTTAATATCCTGATTTAATATTCGAATACTTGATTAATGAAATTAGACAGAATTATCGGGGGAGATATTGATATGTTTTTGTGTAAAATAGATTTTTAGAAATTTTTGTGAGAAAATTTTGAAGTGAATTGAAATCTGATCATTTCAAATATAAGTGTATCAATATTTGGGTGCATATACATGGATTAAATAAGTATATTAGTATATTGTGTAAATACAAAAAAATACAATTAAAATACAAATAAAATACCAAATAAAATGTTCCTAAAGGGTTAGTGGATGGGAGTAGGTAGAGTGGAGGGGAGATGAGGCCAAGTAGCATGTATGGATAATTTTCATTTGTTTATATATATGTGTGTTTATACATTGGAAAAAGGGGAAAATATAATTCATTTTTTTCTCACTAAACTCTTTCCCCAATTTCTCTCCTCTCTTCCCTTCCCTGCTAACAATCAGCGACAAAATCCCCCACCAAAATCAGATCCCACTTTCCCAATCTCTCTCTTTCTGTCTCTCTGGTCTGTGCGGGCTCACGGCCCAGCAGCGCGCGCCGGAGCAGGGGCGGCGGGCGGCGCACGACGAAAGCCCGGTGGGGTGGAGCTGGGTGGCAGCCTAAAAGAGAAAAAGTCCTAGGCGAGGGAGACTTTGCCCTGATTCATATTTTTCTCTCATTTTTGAATCTATTTTCAGAAAGTTTCATGAGCATGATCAACATGTGCTTAAGCTCTCATAATCAAATTGGTGTTACTATGAGACTCTTGTTAACCACTGAGCTTATTGTGAGGGAAATTATCTCTTCTTTAATTCAAATTTCTTGAATTTTCTTGTTGAAAATCTTCTGAATCCAAGCAAGCCTGAATTTGCCTATGATCATTACTCTTAATGGATCTCAGATTAATTCTAGCTTATTGAAATCATAAAATCACTATAGTGTTGTAACTATAAATACCCTAGTTACTCTTATTCTTGTGGTTGATTGTTGGTGTGGCTCTTTGATTATCTCCACTAAAGAATATGAGGTTACAACATAACTCAATGAAGAATTGATTTCCAAATTGTTACCTAACGGTATGCAAGTGGATATGTTCTACTTTGATATTAGAGATCCTTAATAGTTTCCCATCTTATAGATTAGATTACTCACTTGACACAAGAAAATAAATTCAAAGTTAAGAAGTGGTAAGAATTAAACTTAAGAAAGGTCAAGGCAATCCTCACAAATAAATTGCGGAACTTGGTATATAGAATACCATTTATCTTCTAGTGTGCCTGGAGATACCCTTGGAAATTGTAGTCAATAAATTGTAAGACCTTCTGCGAATTATTCATAATAATCTTAATACAAATCTTCAGTGCATGTCCTTTATAAAAATATCTTGATTTATAATATCAATCTTCAGGCCCAATTGCTACAAGCATGAATACCTTCGGTCCTGGTGAGTTGTCGTTATTTCGGAATATGAATGACCCTGAGTATACTAAAAGCTTGAACTTTTGCTAGTTATGTACTTGTTTCCTTACTCCTCCTTGTAGGAAATACATCACAAATCCACACTTATCTCCTACGAGCGAGGGATATTGTATAAGAGTGGGTGTCCCTTCCTTTTAGCTTCTCCTCTTGGTTCCTCACCTATAAACTCAATTGAGTAAGTAGAAGATTTAGAACAGACAGGGTCTCATAATCTATCTAGCCTATACTAGTATTCCATCACCAAAGCTGTAAGCACTTGAAGATGTACCGAATATCTTTTCAAGAAGGAGAAAGACTCAAGTACACCGTCTTTTCTTTATAGTTATGACTCAAGCATGTTCTTGAGGAGAGAATATGAGAACTGAGAATCAAACTACCAGAGATCCTAGATAACATATCCTAGATAACTAAAGTATTATTGAGAATTCAACTCTAACCAAATCTTCCAATTAAAAGAAACTACTGGAAGTACATGGACATAAGGTACGGAATGGACCTAGTAATAATTATGTTACTATCCTATGATAATGCCTTATTGATCTTTCATGTGAAAAGAAACCATTGAAAGATTGTCAACTCATTCAATTATTGATACTCATACCCCATGTCCCATTATGTTATACTAATTGATCCCTCTTTAAAAACAATATATAGGATGATAACTTGTTCATTGAACGTTAAGGTTACTGCACCAATTGAGATATTATATAATCTTTAGTCAAGCTGGATTTTTATTTCATGAAATGCTAACCCTTTGAGACCGAGTGGAAAATAAACCATGTCTATAACTATCAATTTACAAACGAGTCCTAAACTCATAATAACTAGCCTAAGAATTATGGAATGCAATCATCTCTACTATAAAAGAACAACGAAGCGAGTTAATCTTATGTCTTTTTTTTATCAAACCAATTACTCAACATAAACAAATTAGATCCTCGAATCCATTATTTGAGATTTCTTCAACCTAGTACTTGCAATAATTTGTTAAATCCAATGTTTATCGTAGTAAGGTTGCTAGGTAGCAATGGGCAAAGTAAGAAAAAGCCATACTGGGTGTATAGGTGGAATAACCAAATAATGAAGTCATTTTACATGTAAGGTACGCCATTTAATGAGGAATAATAGTTTGGGATCAAACCTTAAGAACTTGAATGACACATCTAAAGTTTAAGCTTCCATCCTCCTATATTAGAGTTAGTCGTCATATCTATCGATGCATAATCCCTTATTCTTATTAAGGACTTACTACCCTTACTTGTCCACTTGAATAAGTTTTATCATATTAGTTAAAAATCAAAGTAGAACTTTGAGCCTTGTTTGATTGTGCAGCACAACAGAATTCTAATAGCCCTTCAACATTCTGAACGATTAGATATTTCAATTATGCATAGTGGTGAACTCCATTCGACTAATTTGATTCTTTTCTTCTAACACCTTATCATATGTAATTATCAAGTATAGAAATTACTCATGACTTTAATACTCATGACTTCAAGGGTTGAGCGAGTGAACTATACCCTTAAACTAACTAAGCATAAGAAGTACGCAAAATTGGACTTGAATATGAATATAATCAGTTTCTCCTGACAACCACCAAGAGGTGATAATTGCGTACATATAAATCAAATAATGAACTAAGTGAGTAGCCAGTCAAAATAATACATAATGGATTTACAAAGATTGACGAACCGATTAATACTTATGATGAGAGCTTAATCTAATGAATCATATACTCTTTAATCACAAGTAATGATTTTGATAGAATGAAAATGTATGATGTTGCTTAAGTGTCGACTTATTGGAGTACCTATAATTAATAAGTATGTTAAGATTTTGAACATGGGTTTACAGTTAATTTTTTTTAAGACATGAAACATCGAATATAAAAGAGAAGTATATTTAACCACAAGACCTAACCGTATGACCTAAGAATATGGGTGGTAGCGCAAGCAATTGTCTGATAAGTGGTTCATTATTCATATGGTTATTGACACATGAGTATACCGTTATATAAGTGATGATTGCTTACAACTATAAGATACGCTCTGAGAACTTTTATGAACAGTTTGTGTATGACATTTTGGTGACACACACACACACACGTATAATCGAGCCAAAAGGGCTGGATACATATAATGTGAATGAGAACACGATCCACACAAAAGAGGTAAATAGATCACTACAGTGTTAACTTATATGAATTTATATATATATATATATATATATATATATATATATATATATATATATATATATATATATATATATATATATATACTGAACCATATGTAATTCTTTGAAAGTGAAATTGATAAACTGGAAAGCAAAAAACTATAATATTTGATTGATGTTGTATTGATACATTTGTTGTTATTTGCATGTAAGTGTAAATATGTCTTTTGCATTCTTGCATTGGAGGAAGGGGCCGGGCAGGAGCCGGTAGGAGAGGGAAGACGGTGTTATTATTTTATATATCTATATATATGGAGAAAGGGGCTGGGCGGGAGCCGGTAGGAAGGGGAAGACAATGTTATTATTATATGATATATATACACATATATACATAGCGGAGGAAGTGGGTCGGGCAGGAGCTGGTAGGAGGGGAAGACGATATTATTGTTTTATATATTTATATATAAGGAGGAAGGAGCCGGGCGGGAGCCGGTAGGAGGGAGAAGGCGGAGAATTCTACACTTCACGAGTGAATTGTATACGCATGTAAATAATATATAATGTGTATCTCATTTTAATACGACACGTGATATGGTGGTATATGAAGTGTGATATGACTATATGACATGCAAGTATGTTTTGTGATGTATGTGTTATCTGGATGCATAAACTACGTTTATGATTTAGTGATTGATGCATTACTGTGTAGAGAATACAAGATACGTGGGTAATACGTGTTGCGTATACATAAGATGAATTCGGTAAGAAGCTAAATTACTAAATACAATTTGTTCTATACAGCTCATAAATCCTATCATATTTAGAATGAAGACTCAAGAAAGTGTTCAGAAATTCATGACAAAAAGAATCAGACCGTTCCCAAAGATTATGGAGATAATTGTTTTGATTATTACATCACGCGATGTTGTTGATTTCCTGCTTCTCTTGTTCATTTAGATTTGTCCTATTGCTCGAAAAATCATTCTTATTATTGATTATGTTCACTATTCCTTGATTTCTTTCTAACTCTACTCATTGAGCTGTCGAGCTCACTCCCTTCTAGTTTCGTGTTTTTCAGGTCGAGGCGAGGTGGAGGCCTGATTCATCTATAGTGTTGTTTTAGAATCTCTTTAATAATAATAGCGTTGAGGATGTGTTTCGGTTTCATGATGTTAAAATTCTTATTGTATATTGTTCATATCTTTATTAACGCGTACTTGTAGCTTGTATTATATTTGTAGAATGGATTTGTATCGAGATAAGTTAGATTTTGATGATTATGCTTATCTTGAGCTGGAGCTACGATAGTACTGCATTTTCTGTGGATGCCGAGAGGGGTACTCTCGAGCTTGTGTTATCTTGTTTACATATGAGTCGGCGATGTCAAGCCGAAACATTATTATGATTGCGTGGGTGATTGTTGAGCTTAGTTTATATGTTTAAATTGAGAATAAGTAGGCTAATGTTGCCGAAATTATTGAGATTTGAAAAGTATATTTGGGCATATCAGTATTTACAAAGAAGGTGTTGCCGAAATTTTTAAGGATTTGGAGATGATTATGATAATCTTCCGGTTTAAAAGAATGCTTATCTTAATTGGAATTTAGAAATCTGGGACCGTTACATAATACATTGTCAACATACAAGCAAACATTAGCACATTGGATGAGTATAAACAAGCATTGTGTACAAAGAACTCACTAGTCTTTTTTAAGCCGGATAGGTGGCGATGCCGACAAATTTGTTCTACACCTCCATTCAATTGGTTCAACACAGAAGAAGAAGAAGAAAAGAAGAAAAAGTTGATGATTTGAGAGAAATAGAGAGAAAATAATATATATATATATATATAATATATTATTATATATATATATATATATATATATATATATATATATATATATATATATATATATATATATAGAGGGGTGGTGGCTGCGATGCTGGAGAAGGAGGCGGCGTCAGATGCAAAGAGGAGAGGGAGGATGAGAAGAAGAGAATCACCAGGGAAGAGGGTGATGACAAGATCGAAACCGGGTGAAGGGAGAGACGAGAGAGAGCTGCGGTGACAAATCTGGGGCGACGAGGGCGACAGGGACAAAGATTGCGTGGTCGGGGTTCGAAAGATGAAGAGAGATAGAGAGAGAGAGCGAGAGAGAGAGAGAGAGAGAGGAGGAGGAGAGGATTTGAGATGACGACGACGAGATCGAGATCAAGAGGTTGGGCAGCAAGTGGGGCGACAAAAGCGAGGCTGGGCAGTGACTGGGGCGAGATCGAGATCGAGAGAGATATCGAGAGCGAGGCTGAGGCGAGATCGAGAGAGTTGGGACAAGGGCGGCTCGAGGGTGGCGACGAGATCGAGAGAGAGAGGCTGGGGGACTAGGAATGAGATAGATCGAGTGTTTAAGCTAGGGATGAGAGAGGAGAGAGAGAGAGGCTGGGGATGAAATTTTTTCTCTCCTCAAAGTGCCACTTATTATTACTCAGCCCCAGATCTATGACTAAGATTGCACACTTCCACGACATATGAGGTAGAATCTCCTATGTCAGTTGATTTCCAATTCTCTCTTTCTCTACATACACGTGTATATGTGTGTATGTTTATATATATATATATATGCGTGTGTGTATGTCTATCCCTGTATATGTATGTATGTATAAGAAATGATCTTATGAGAACGGTCCTCAAACTAAACTTTGTAATAACTCCACAGTGAGCATCCCATGGATGATATGAACTTCAATTAGTTACCAAGTTATAAGACACATAAGTTTCTTGTACTCCATTCAATTGTAAAAATTTTCGCACATCGCCAGAAATCTCGTCAATGTATGTATCTTCAATTTGGTTGTCGTAAGTCGTAAGTTGCAAACTCTTTACAGTTGTAAATGAGTTACATACAAGTAAGTTTTACGGTGTTTGGTTGATAATATAAATTGTAAGTGAAAAAATGTATTGCGTTTTCGATGTTTGATTGTCGTAATGTTTAAGTCGTAAGTGGAAAAGCTGACAGAAAAATTAACTGTTTGGCGATTTAAAAAATAAATAATTTAAAATAATATTAAATAATTAAATAATTAAAAATATAAAATATTAAATAAATAAATATTAAAAAATAAAAATAAATAAATGAAATTTTTTAAATAATTAAAATATTGAATATTTAAATAATTAATAAATTAAATTTCTTAAAAATAATATATTAAATAATAAAAATAAAAATTTAAAATTTAAAATAGTAAATATTAAATTTAATATATTAAATATTAAAACAATTAAAATTTTTATCTAATAATCAAAACTTATTAAATTTATATTAAATATTACTAATCTATAAATAAAGTAAAACTAAAATTAAGTGGAATACATTATTTTAATTTAGTAATGAAAAAGATTAATCTAGTAATAAAAAAATTCTATTATTAAAAATTATTGAATTATTAATAAAAACTTTAATCTAATAATTATATGCAATCTAATAATTAAAAAGAATTTCTCATAATCTAAAAAGATCAATCTAATAATAAAGAATTAATCTAATTATAATTAACTGTCAATACAAATCAGCAGGACCACAAAATTAATTGTTTGTGCTGTAAGTGAGCTGTAAATGAGATTTACATGAACACAATTAATTGATTGTATTGCAAGTAGATCGTAATTAAGATGCACGACTTACAGTCCAAAAAACGTTGTAAAGTATAAATCGCAAGTGACGCATGCAATTTACGATCTTTTATAGTGAAACAAACACACCCAAAGAGAGCCGAGAAGACGCCATGTTCTGCTCTTTTAATTCCTGGGCCATATTCAAATGTGTTTGTTTGAATTTGGATATCAAGTTTTACATTTTAAAAAGGGTAAAAACAAAAGAAAAGAAAAAAAAAAAGAAGGGAAAAATAAGCCCAACCGGCCTACAACTAAACTCGGAGTCGAAGTTCTTCGCAACAACCAAATCAACGCGGAGAAGCAAACAGATGCTCTTCTCCTCCCTCTCCGTCATAAAAAATTATAGGAAAAAAAAGAAAGAAAAGCGAAAACACTAACCCTAACCCCTAAGAATTCCGCCATGGGCAACACCGTGAAGCTCATAAACCAGATCATGCAGCTCAAGTTCACCTCCAAGTCCCTCCAGCGCCCGGACCGCAGGTGCGAGAAAGAAGGAAAAAATCCGAGAAGCTCAAGATCAAGAAAGCCATCGAAAAGGGCAACACCGACGGCGCCGGATCTACGCCGAGAACGCTATCTGCAAGCGCAGTGATTAGATGAACTACCTCCGCCTCACCTCCCGCCGCGACACCCAGGGCCCAGGCCAAGATGCAGACCTTCGGGAAATCCATGGCCGGCATCGTCAAGGCCCTCGACTCCTCCCTCGCCATGGAAGCCTGCAGAAGATGAGCGAAACCATGGACCAGTTCGAGAAGCAGTTTGTGAACATGGAGGTGCATGCGGAGCTCAAGGCCAGGGGATAGATGGATGGTATAATTTCTCTCTCTCTCTCTCTCTCTCTCTCTCTCTCTCTCTCTCTCTCTCTCTCTCTCTCTCTCTCTCTCTTTATACTCCTCTTTTTGCTTGTGTATAGATTGAACTGCGTTGTTCTGATTGCTGCGGATCTATCAAGTTTAGATTTTAGCATGTGTGTGATTGCAATGAGCAATTCATTGGTGCTTTTTGCTGATTACAGTTGGCTCTTTGCTTATTTTCTGTCTTTTTTCCCTCCCGCCTTAGATGCTTGTCCAATGTTGGGGAGTTTGGATGGTTAGTTGGTTACCCATTTGCTGAATGAGCTTAAATTGCATGATTGGAAGACAAGTTTAAATTGGATGCAGAAGTAGTTGATGTGAAAACAATTTTGCCTCTTTGATTCTTCATAGTAAAAAAGGGTTGACCTTGGTACAGATTGTTTAGTATGTTTCTGTAATACAATGTAGATATTTCATCTTCCAACAGGTAACCGTATACTCTTTTCCCACCCACTTTGAGTGTGTTGTTCCTTTAGACCACTGCCCTATACTGTCGAGAACTTGTTAATGAGTTAAGGCCTGCATTTAACTGAACGAAGCTTGAAAGACTTCTAGATCATGGTGAAACCTTTATACGAGGAATTTTATGGAGTGGAAAAGCTCATTTACTAGGTTACGTACCTGTAGTTTTATCCCTTACCCAAGCTTCTCTTTACATATCTTCTTTCTGACCCTTTGATGTTACATATGGCATATCCTTATCCGTTACATGTGGCATATTTCTTGTCTGTTACATGTGGCCGCTCCTTACATTTCTTCTTTGTGATCCTTTGGTGTTAAATGTGGCATATCTTCACCAACATTGATCTTTTTAGTTATGTGCTCTGCCATTGACAAGAGAGAGAATTTTGAAATTGAAGGAGTGAGAGCCAGCTATAGGCTTGACTGAGACTTGCAACCACATGCCCATGTCACCATGGGCCCTTCATAAGTGTCTTGTATGGATAGGAATCTTTGTTTGTTTAGGTAGACTGTAGACTGGGCAACTAGCCTGCTCGAAAAAGAAAAGGAAAAAAATGATATGAATGGTGAGGTCAATTTTTTATTGTGCATCAGAAGATGTGGAGTCATGGAATCCATCTGGAAAGTTAGCATATTTATTATAAACAGCTTGCACAAAAAAACTACGAAATTAATGATCTTACATTCCATAAAGCATGGTTGCATTCTTGCCAAAATTTAACGACTTAACAAAACATTTGATTATCAAAACACTCATGACTCAACATTTGCATTGGAAGGAGATTGTTCATATCCTTCATGAGGCTGATAATAAAGGCCATTTTACTTTATCAAATACACCATGGACTAGTGTAGGTCACATGTTGATTTGAAAAATGACACGTCATCTAAAACTAGATTTTGATATCCAAGGCCAGCCGTTTAAATCTGGTACATGCTTCATGGACTAGCTATGGTTTCAATGACTGTTTGGTCCCTAGATTAGCATGGAGACCTTCTTGTTTGCTCTTGAAAACATGTTCATCACAAATGTGAACAGCAATACCCATCTCCTTTAGGCCTACAGACTTACTGAAGTTGAGAATTTGTATCCAATTGGTTCAACTGAACCGATCAGATTCTGGCTATGTTAAATTGAACAAAGCCCCTATCCTGGACTACTCATAAATGCATTAAGACCAAAAAACCATGGTCAGAGACCTGTTACATGAAGCTTATTTTATTTGACTTGTAAGACCAAAAAACCATGGTCACATGTCATGGGAGGCTTATTTTTTACATCTTTCTTGATTTGTTAATTGATAAATTGATATTTGTGAACAGACTTGCTTTGTGATATTATTGCATAGCTCAATAGTTGGCAGCTCTGCACCATTTCTCTCTCATTATTGTTTCTTTATAAACATTGAAATTGCTTGGAGATATGCAAGATCTTATAATTACCTTCCTTAATAACGGTAGTTCGTAACCTTTAGTCTTTAATCCAATTCGCCCACCCCTGCTGTGGCAGAAGCATTGTTTTAGCCTCTTCACTAGTGTACTTTCTTTTATTTTATCAAGCATTTTGTTGGGAGCTATCCTTCTTAAACTCGAAACCGCCAAAATCTGAAGGGGCTATTTGATATTTTATGGAGGAAAAAGAAAGAATCTATACAAACCTGGATGTAGGTTAACTTCCAGTGAAGCACTGTTAGTTGCTTTTCATATATCAATTTAGAGGAAAATCACAAGTTCTGAAAACCTGAGAAAGCAAGTAGAGATTTCCTCTCTTTTCAATAAATCCTGAAATCAGGATTTATTACACATTGATTCTGAAAATTCAAGGGCATCCAAATATGACAGCATTGTTTCATTTTACATATCGATCTCCTTGTATTTTCTATTTTGTTTTGTGGTATCAGAGTGGGACCTAGTGATCCTAGCTGTATCAAGTGCCTGTATCACCACTAATACCTGCTCTATCTTTACTAGTGACAATCCGATGCATGCCTAATCATGTATACAATACCTTCTTTCTCTAACCACCAGAGAAGCATGCCATCCGAAAGCTACTGAATTGCAATTCCACATTTTCTCAATAATCATTCCCCTTCCATACACTTTATTTATTTATTTTTAATTTCTTGGAAATAGTCATCAGGACGAGCACAAAGCACAAGAACACCGACACACTCAGTGATTGAAGCCCAGAACACAAACTCAACATATCCTGGTGCAAAAACCAAACTAGCAAAAGTCTAACCATGATTAACTGAGCACAAAACTAACCCCCTTAGCAGCACAAGACATAGCAGTGACACCTTACACCCCCTGATATAAGGACGTGAGTTCTCAGCATGTGGTTCAGAAGCAGAGTATACTGAACATCTGATAAACCACCATAGTTACTGCCACAATTACTTTCGAGCAGAGTTGTGATGCGTGGCTCACATGTGCTGCAAGATGACACACACACACACACACATGCTACATGGCCACGTTGCAAGAGAGCAACCGCCACCATTTTTTGTTGAGTCCAACATCACTAGTCTTCGTGGTTGTGTCATGAGGAAATTGCAGGCTATGTAATCACATGGAGAAGAGTCAATATCTCAGGAAACTTGTGCGACTAGAGTAGCATGCGAACTTGTAAACTTTAGCCACCTATGCTTGTCATAGAGTCAGAGAAGAACCATGCAAGTCACGTGGACTTTCAAGACTCAAATCTCTGGTTGCACACACTAGTTGCCAGAGATAAGTGTCATCCCTGGCTGTATATGCTAGATGCCAAAGAGGAAGAAACTACCTACACCAACATAGACTTCACCACCGGGCTGGGCACGCCAATTAGGGGTGTAAACGGTCAGGTTCGGGTCGGATCCATGTAATATCTGAACACGAACCAATAAGGAATTCAGAGTCAAACTCTGGTTAGGGTCAAAATATCTTCTTTCTTATCGGGTTTTTGGTCGGATTCAGATTTTAAATAGATATTCACAAGTTCCAATTGATGTTATTTTTTAGAGTGCACTTCAATTTTATTAGTGAAAAATTACATACTTTATTTTTATAATAACATCATCAAGTTCTCATTTTATAATATTTATTCTCTTTTCGGGTTCGTTATCGGTTTTGGGTTTAAAAGGGTCATTTTCCAACCAGACCCGATAAGAATTTTGGGTCTAACTTTTAGATCCAAATCCTATAAATATGTAAATGGTTGGATGGGGTTATCGGGTACCATTTAGAGCCTTATGCCAAATGCTGGGGAAGGAATTGTCGCTGCTTCATTTCAAATCAAACACAATAGCTTGCCCACAGGTCTTGTGGGAACTCACTGAGATCTGCGACGACACAAACATCTAAGGAAGAGAACATGGGGGATTCTTCGATAAGGAGAGGAGAGGGTGGAGGAGAGTGGGTTGCTTTATCCTCTAATATGCCATAAGGACTAGAGAGGAGAAGGTGGAGGATAGCAAGGGTAATCTATCCTTCGAGCATTGCTATAGACAATGCCAAGGGGTGGGTGGGGCGAGGACATGCTGGAGAGTGGGTCCATGGCAGAGAATGGTGTTGGGAGGGGATGGAGACACTGAAGACTTTGGGCCACTCATATCTTTTATTCAGGTTGTTATACATAGTTATCCAATTTGGGTTTCCATGAAAGGAAAAAAAGGAAAAAAATAACATCAAAGTGTCTATCATTTTGCTCAAAAAATGTTTAGAAAATGAAGTGTACAACCCATATAGGTAGAAGACCTCATGACACAAGCTATTTTCTTATCACATTTTGCTCGACACTTGTGGCCTAGCATGAGCGGCTAGGAAGAGATGAGAAAAAGTACAAAGTATTTGATGTCACTTCCCCCTTCACCTACTCATTTTATTTAAAAATCCCTCCGCCTCCCCATTTTATTTTCTAAATTTCAACATATCAATCCAGAACCTAAAAAGTGCCTCCACATGTGTGGAGACAAGTGGTGAAATGATTGGCAACAGTATATAGGGTGTCCCAAGACCATAAATTATAAAAATAATTACTACCCTTATAAATCTAGTTATGAAATGTCCTTAAAATAGAAAAGGAACTGTAAGCCCATGATAGACAGTTTACTAAACTACATGGTAGTGATCTTACTACAAGGAATACTTGGTTATATGCCTAACTAATATACCATTCTCTAAGTTATGTCGGAAACATGTAATGCTGACCTTGCAACAAACTTAGTTAAACTGTCCATACTTTGGCTTTATTTTAATTTTTAAACACTTCTATGTTAAAACAAATTTATTATAGAGGTCAAATTTCTTGTGCTTTATTCCTACTATTTCTCCTCGAGCTTCACATGGGTAATTAAGACTCTTTGAGTCTAGGGGCAGCTGAGAGAGTAGGGGAGTAAATGATTGTTTGTAAATCAAGTGTTTTGAATACTTTTTACCCATCCATCAAGTGGCGGAAAATGAACGACCGGGAATAGTGAGTTTGTTAGATCTGTCTTTAGACATACAAATTCTCGATTCGACCATTTCATTTTGATCTAAACATTTAAAAACCCCAAACCAATTTTTGTTAGGTTTCAAATGTTCTACACTGTTAAACTAACCAACTCACTATTTAGGCCGTCCGTTTTTCTCCTATTTGATGCATGGACAAAAAGTATTTAAAACACTTGATTTTTGGTTTATAGATCATAGTTGAAATAATATAGATCAGCTTCAATGGAGTGGATCTTGTATTCGAATGTTGGTATTTAAGTGGGAAGGATTCGGCCTCAAATCTTTTGGAAGGACACAAGTTTATCTCTCTCTCTCTGTATATATATATATATATATGTAGACTTGTGTAGTTTCGGAAGGATTCAAGCCCGAATCATTGCCACTCAAATACAACTATACATTATCCAAATACAAGAGCCATTCCGTTGAAGTTGATTTATATTATTTCAAGTATTTATAAGCAAAAATATCAAGTATTTTAAATGCTTTTTGCCCATGCATCAAGTAGGGAAAAACAGACGGCTTAAATAGTGAGTTGGTTAGTTTATCGGTGTAGAACATTTGAAACCTAACAAAAATTGGTTTGTAGGGGTTTTTAAATATTTAGATCATGAGCAACTGATCGGGTCGAGAATTTATATGTCTCAAGACATAGATCTAACCAACCCACTACTTTCGGTCGTCCATTTTGCACCGCTTGATATATGGGCAAAAAGTATTCAAAACACTTGATTTTTGATTTTTAGTTACTTTAAATAATATAAATCAACTTTAACGGAGTGGATCTTGTATTTGTATGTCAGATGTTGGTATTGAGTGGGAAGGATTCAGGCTCGAATCCTTTCGGAATTACAAAGTTTATCTCTCTCTCTATATATGTGTGAAAATTGTTTGTTTTGAGAGTAAGCCATGTGCAATAAAGGGGAGAACATGGAAATGATGGATCTTCAGAATAAGACAAATATTCTTTGCCCCAAGAGACTTGACAGCATCTTTGGTGTAGGTAGCTAAATGAAAGAACTCCCGCCGGGACAATGCCTCTTATTTCCAGTAGTGCACAACTACTTGAAGAGATGACATATTGTAAAATTTCAATTCACCTAGAATTATAAAGAAGTTCAAAAGATTAGGTAGGAATTTTGGAAGAGGCCTTCTAAAATGGCTTAGTTCCTTTTTTGATTGGGTTAATTAGGCCCTCTGCCTAACAGCTAATAGCTATTAACTTTCTCGTTTTCTTACCTTTTTTTGAAAAAAACTCAAATGGTATAATTTCATAGCCATCTAATGAAAAATGCTACCAATAAGAAAATAAAATAAATTGTTGGGAATGGAGACAACCTTCAACACTGGGGGGGCACGGGGGGGCCTGTGACGCACGCTAGTGCATCTGCTATCGGGCCCTTCTAGTGGCCCGATTGCAGCGAAAACGAAAATCACACTTTTGGATGAGCATTTCCGTCATTGCAGCGACATTCTATAAATACAACACTATGTATTTTTTCTTAGGGTTAGAGATTTCAGTGTGCCGTACTTTTCAGAGAGACATTGTAAACTTCTCCTTAAAATATAGTGAATCAGTGTGACTCAGGAGGACATAGGCAAGTTGTCAAAAACGATAAATTCTGTATGTTTTTTACTTTCTACATCTTTCTATTTGTCTTGTGTTTTTATTCCTCATAGCTTCCTAGATCCGATTGATCTCAAGATAAATATGTTCTATAAAGTTATTTTTGTACTGAATCATTCTTGAATTTCCACATATCTTTATTTTGTTATACCGAGGTTTAAGAAAGCACTATGCGGGCCTAGGCGACAGACCTGGGGCGCAACACTTAGCGGGGATTACATGTTTTTCTATTTTTTATGTTTTAAAATTTATTTAAGCGTTGTTAGATGTTCAAAAAACTTTAGAAAGATCATAAAAATACATTAAAAATCAAATAAAGACAACATATACATTGAATTTGAAAAAGCAGAGGAGGAAGATGTAATTATGTCAATTGTCATGTAATTTAATTACTAACATGTAAAATTGAATGTAAAACAACAAAAAATTTGTGTTTTTACCTTTTCTTTTTGGAAGGAGACTTGAGAAGTTTGCCGATGTAGAGAACTTCTTGGCGTTAAAAGAGACCTCGTCGGCCTCGAAAGAACCCTAGCCGCGTCGGCAAACTCAAGAGATGCGATCACTGGAGGTTGGAGAAGAAATTGGGGGTTTAGGGCTTCCTAAAAGCGTTTTATATACCACCCTAATTAAAACGGGTTCAACCCGTAATTTAAAAGGAATTTGGGCCGCCTAGGCCCGCTTAGGTTAGATTGGGCGGGCCCAAGGTGCTGTGGGCGGCTACAGGCCTTATTACCATGTAAACTGAGCGACCATATGACCGACTAGCCAAGGCGGTTGACTAGTTGGCCGCCTAGGCTAATTTTTAATACCTTGGTATATATGGAGTTCAAAATACCATTTTCTGAACTATTTTCATGAATGAAATAAAAATCCACTCTAAAGTCGCTCGTGATTTGAATTTCATGAAAATCAGCAAGTTTCATCGTGACTGAAGGTGTGGAATGTGTCATGGAAAGGGGAACTGATATTTGAGAAAGAAGTGCAACTTAGTTGAGTGGCCTTCTTTCTTGACAGGCCAAGCTTTGGATCCGTGCGGGGGCTCTTGGGCGACGAGGGAATATGGATGATAATTGTTGATATCACGAGGATTGTCACTATAATTGGATTCATTAACAATCCTTCACTGCACTGGAAACAAAATAGAGAAAAAGATTCATGAAAGGAAAGGAAAGATCATGAGAAATATGGTTCTGCAATGGGTCAACAATATTCTCCTATATTTTGCAATATACGATAGGAAGATGAACATCAATCAGATAGGAAATGAACACAGAAAAACCCTTTGATAATGTTAACATTAGGTGACACTTTTGAGAGAACTCAGGAGTGGGAGGAACTAAAAACCACCTACCATTTTGATCTACATGGTAAAGTTCATGCATTATCACAAATGAAAATTGTGAAATGGTGTGTCTCCATGAATTACTTTGTTAGAATGAGTTTAATTTTCTTATTGTTATTTAAATGTGGAGGAACATGATTGTATATATGAAACTAAGCAAGTCAAACGATAATATTGCATGATGTCTATACCTTAGACTCAAGCATCTCAAATAGCTATGGTTCAACTTCAATTCATACTATGGCTGCATATTATTTCAAAGATATCATGCTAACCATATGTATCTATGGACATGCCCGCGCGTGTATGTGTGCATGTGTCATTCAATGAACACAAGCACATGTATGTATCATTTAGGATGTGGGTAAATAGCTCTTTCCCTGTATGATTGAATTTTAGGTTGTTAGCTTTGAATAGTAATACCATTGTTCTTTTTGTGTCTATTTCGAAAATGTGCCTTTTGTCATTTGCATGAAAATTATTATATGAAAGAAGAGAAAAGATGTTTTTTTTTTTCCTTTTTTTTGGAAAGAACATGGCCTCAAACTCGAAAGTCCCATTCCAATTATATTAATACTATGTGAGAGAGTACAATGACTTACAAAATGTACGCCACAAAAACCCGCCTACGAAGAAGCAGGAGGACGACAATGATGAGACAACCAAAAGTCAATAAAAAGCAACCTTTTTTTCATTGAAAAGAAAATTTGGATCCTACAGTCTTTCACTCATCTTATCACATGTAATACTCCACATTAGAGTGAATAGTCACACATGAGATATACATCGAAAAAGTCTAGCTAGGTTGCACAGACACGGACATGGCGATGCGACACACCACGATACAAACATGATGTTACGACAATTTTGAAAAATTTGGACACGATAAGACAGGGGACACGATAATTTTTTAATAATTTAATATAATTAATAAATAATAATAGTTAGTATAGCTAAAATAATTTTAAAATAATGAAAAACACACATAAATAAAATCTTAGAATTCTTTACCAAATAAAATCCAAACTAGTCTATATACAATCAAATGTACTTTATGTTCTATATTTTATGATATCAAAGGAAAAATTTAGTTTAAATGATCTATTTAATTCTTTGAAGGGCAATTTTAAAAAAAACTTTTTTTCTAAAATAATTTCAAAAATAGACCTCCAAAAATATTTTAAGAATGACCCTCTGATATGCTATGACAGCACTGACCACTAACATGATGCTCGCGGAGGGCATTGTTTATTTCAATCGGGGTTAAAAACCCCGGTTGAACATTTTTTTATTTTTGCCCTGTATTTGCTCGGCCGGGGCTGGCAACCCCGGCCCCACAGACTGACAAACATATTTTTAAATTTTATCTTCCATGCACATTGGAGCCAAAATGAGCAGATTATTTCCCAAGTCTTGCTTGGCCGGGTCAACCTCGGCCAAGCCCAAAAACTAAAAAAATAGTATGGTTGATCGGGGTTGCCAACCCCAGTCAACCAAACATAGCGAAAAAAAGTATTGGTTCGTCCGGGTTGTTAAACCTGGGCGAACCAAAAATTGCATAAGGCCATTCTTAGAAATATTTTTGGATGGGGTCTATTTTGAAATTATTTTTAAATAATAGTTTTTTTTGAAAAATTGCCTCTTTGAATATTTGCTAATATGACAACAAAAACTTCAAAAAAGACTAACGTGCTGCTACCATTGTGGCTTTGTTATCGCCGTCGTGCTCCGGCGACATTGCGGCTGCGGCGACCCACCTTTTACTCGACCCTGGTGTCCTTGCACACCTACAAAAAATAGAGGAAGAGGAAGATACACAATGAAGAGAAAGAGGGAAAAAAACAGAGATAAAACCCTCTTTTATCTTAGTTTGGGTTTTAGGTTCAATTTATATTTAGGTCCAACAAATTCGAATTCAATTCATAACTTAAGTTTTGGGTTCGGGGTAACTACTTAAGTTTGAGTTTAGGATTAAACCTGAACCCGAATAACTTAAGTTTGGTCAAAATCAATTTTGACCCAAACCCAATAACATTTCTTCTCCTTCCTCTCGATCGATCTAGGACAACAACAGAACGCGTCCAACACTGAAATAAGCAAAAATTACACCCGGGTTCTTCATCACCGCGTCATCACCGAGTGGTTGCCGTGTCCAAGTCGCTTCCTCGCCGCACTAGAGACGCTCCCGCCACGAATCGAGTGCAGACTCTATCTAAAACGAGTCCGACATGAATTCGCGTGTCCGCGGTGAATCTGTGTGATTTGTGTCCGACATGGGAGCATGGTTCAAATGGCGTGCCTGTGTAGTTAGGTCTTAAGTATATAATAGTTCTCATGAACTCAAAAATTAATCATAACTAGCATTTTTGAGGGAGGTCATGAAAAAAATTATACTTTGTGCATGACAAATGGTATCAAAATATTAGCCGAAAGTGTGCGAAACTAAGTGCAATATGGAGCTAAGTGCTACACGGAGTAAAGTGTCACGTCACACAGGACTGTGTGGGGCCACGTCTTGAATGGGTGCCACCTCTAGAATCTATGAGTACCTTTAGAATCTCACATCATATGGTAAAGTGTTAGTATAACGAGGAGCCATATCCTAAAATTGTTGGACGCTAGAGGGGTTGAATAGGGTCAAGGGTAATTAAAAATTAATTAACACATAATACAAAAACTGTCAGACTGGTAGGATCCCCAGTTTTCTTGGTAGGATCAGGTATATTGCAGTCTGGTGGTAGAATCAATAAATCATAAAGATGTAATTATATAGCAGATAAAATGAAGATTAAGCAACAAGTGTACAACAGTAGAATAATAGAGAGAACACAACAATTTTAGAATGGTTCGGGAAACTCTCTTACATCCATCACCTAGAGTCTTCTCTCTAGGATTTGCAAATTCACTATAAGGCTTCTTTCTGAAGTAAGGATTACAACCAAGACTCTTCTCCAAGCTTGGATTTCACCAACCACCAAGTTATTAGCCGATCTTGGATTTTCTAAACCCACCAAGATACTACCCGATCTTAGATTTACACGACACCTCTTCTTTGAGACAATAATAAAAAGATTACAATAGAGAATGTTCTCCAACACAATAATGAGAACCATTATAAGCACAATGATTAAATCAATATAGAAGATGCCCTTGGAGTCTCTATGTAATCAAAGTAGATGTAGTTAATATTAACAATAAATTGGCATAAACAAAATATATAGCAATAAAGAGAATCTAAATAAATAGAATAGATAGAACCAAGATTCTCTAAAGTAGAGAAAAAAGATGAAGTGTAGAATATCTCTTGAATGATCAATTGAATGCTTGCCATTTATTTGGCTTGAGGAGTTGTTGAAGAAATTGAATGAAGATGATTAACACAATAATTTTCTTTTGGACTTTGAGAGATTTGAAAGTTTAAGCTTTTGTGAGAATAAATGTCTCCTGAATGTTTTGCTCACTGAATCCCCTCACTTGGTTATTTTTTCTTTGAATGCACATGTTTTTATTTTAAAGAGCAAGGCAACAAGAAAAGAGGATTCACCCTTTAGAGAGAGCCACCGACATTCCTTCTTCTCTGTTAAACTGCAGTAGAGGCATTTAATGCTAAGCTCAGTTTTGTGATCTCTTTTTGGCTGCATTTATTGCTCTAACGGGCATAAGCTGCACAACTTCTACCCGTTACAACAATAAATGCAGTCAGAAAAACAGATCACAAAACTGAGCACATGTCTTAATATTAAATGCCTCTGCTACAGTTAACAGAGAGGAATGGAGGCCTTAGAGAGAGAGAGAGAAGAGAAGAGAAGACTTCTCCCTAAAATATATACCCAACAACCTTTAATCCCAGCTGTCAAGAAGTGACAGAAGTAGCCTCTGAAAAACAGCAGTGCAGCTGATGTAGAAAGGAAAGGGACAAAATGATACAAATAGCATATCTCTCATGTGCAACTTGCAAGAGGGTACAATCCACTTGTGTGATGAGAAATTTATTCAAGGAATGGGGGATACGAGATAAAGGTACAATGAATTAACCTTAAATTGCTGACAAAACAGATGTTATCCAGAGACAGAAATGAGACAGAACAAGTTCTGGACAGAGCTAATAGAATCGGACTGAGTGGTAGGATGAGATGATAAAATGTAAATTAAATTTTACCATAGAATTGTACTAAAAAGAATTCTTAGTTGAACTAACCTATTTGTGCCAATAAATGATGATAATAAAAATCACTATTGATTACTTACATAGTTTCTATTTTGTGTGAAAATGTAGCTCAAAGGTCTTTTGCTCCATTTTGCTCTTCATAACTAGATGTGGCTTTGTGAAGACT
This sequence comes from Agave tequilana, assembly GCA_038442645.1. NCBI lineage: Eukaryota > Viridiplantae > Streptophyta > Magnoliopsida > Asparagales > Asparagaceae > Agave > Agave tequilana. Next base: position 66,314 of record JAVJIF010026373.1, read on the forward strand.
TGATCTTGTGGAACTTGATCATATTTGCTCAATAGCTCTTGTAGCCTTAGATATATTGAAATTTGTGGAGTTTTAAATAATCCTTCCATCCTCCATATGCGTCTATGCTTGCTCAATTCCATTCAACCTCCAACTCATATCTTATCCTAAAATAGACAAAACACTACTAATCTAACTTATTAGTAGCTTAATTATAGGTTAATCACATCATCAAAATCATAAGAGTTATAAAAATGGGTGAAGTATGTAATACCCCAAGTTAGAGTGAATAGTCCCACATGGAATATACACCAAAAAGTCTCATAATTAGCATTTTTGAGGGAGGAACCATGGAAAAAAATTGTACTCAGGCGTGACGTCACAACAAGTGCACGAACGTCCCACCACTTCTGAAGCCCCTGGGGACACTCGTGTGAGACACCTTGGGCCTAGTATGATGACTGATGATCTAATGAATCTACTAAGAGTGTGCTCAAGTCAAGCAATTAACATGCGCTTTGGTTTCTAAATTGATACATAATGGCGTTGTGTAAAGTAGCTGGAGAGAAGCATGATAATTTCAAAAAGTTTTTCAGTTAGTAGTCTGCACATATCATTCAATGAACACACACGCAGTATGTGTCATTCAGGGCATTGGTAAATAGCTCTTCCCATGTACGACCTGAGGTTGTTAGCCTTGAGTGGCAATACCAATATACCATTGATTGTTTTTTGTGTCTATTCAAAAACAGTTTTTGCTATTTGCTTCAAGAAGTATTATATGAAAGAAGAGAGATGTTTGGGCCTATTATGATGACTGACGCTCTATTGAATCTATTAAGAGTTGAGTCAAGTCCAATTGACAGGTGCTTTGGTTTCTAAATTGGTACATATGGCGATGTGTAAATTAGCTACCATGCTTATCAGTATTAGCTGGATTCAAAAAAGACACATAAGTTTTAGATTGATGGTGAATTCCACGTGGTAGACCCATGCTCTTTCTGGAAGGGGTTTTAATACGCAAATGTAATCAGATTGAAGAAATCACAGGAATTGTTTATATTTATTTAAA